>CATIWQ010284231.1:0-37040 GCA_949673415.1 Euphorbia schlechtendalii | reverse complement strand
CACACACATACATACATACATACATACATAAATATACATATACATACATACATACATACATATACATACACATATATACATACACATATATACGTACATATATACATACACATATATACATACATATACATACACATATATACATACACATATATACATACATATATACATGCTCATATATACACAGACACACAGACACACACACACACACACATATATATATACACACACGTACATATATACATATACATATACACATACATATACATACATACATATATACATTCATACATACATACATACACACACACACACATACATACATACAAATATACATATACATTATGTTAAATATAATTATAGTATTTCATTGTAATCTTTAATATATAGTAATACTTATCATAGTTATGTTTAGTTAAAGATTAACAGATTAAAATATATAAATATAAAATAATTATTAAATATAATATAAAAATATATATTTTGGGCCAAATTCAAGTCATGTGTGTATTTAAAGACCATGTACTAGAACAGTCATGGACCGGGTTAGTGGGTACCTCGAACCTGAACAAGTCTACTTTCAAACATATTCTTGAATTTTTTGTTCATGGTATTTAAACCAAATGACAGACTTTACATAAATAAAATACTGCATCTCAAATAAAATGTCATGAAAGTTTCATGATCAAACACAAATTATTCAAAAATTAAAATTAAACCAACTAATTCCGATTTGGTTTTATCTATCAATCTTTACTAATTCTATAGTCATCTAAATTGTTTTCGAATGAATCCATATTCTACAATGTAAATTGTTGAACTCAACTTAATGAAAATATCTTTAGTTTTGAAATAACAAACTGATTAAGACAACAAAATTAATTGGGTACTAAGCAATTCTGAGTTAAGTTGTTAGTAAGAGTTTAGTTCAGGGAAACTCATGCTGACTTGTACTTAATTAAAGAAATGACGTAAGATGTCTTTAGTTACTTTGCCAAGTTAAAATAAAAGGCGAAATAATTTAGTATCAGAATTAAACTTGAGATAACTCAACATAAGTTTATGTAATTAAATGTCATGCTGACCTATTTGACAATGTATGTTTTTAATCGTATTCTCTCACAAAATATTCTAGTTTGATGCGTTTCAGATTTCAAAAAAGATTTGACGCTAAAAATAAAAATGAATAATTATGTGGTCCAAGGCCAAAAAGTGTTATTAAGAAATGTCGGCTCGTTCTCACTAAAATTCAAGAGAATTATTTTGTTCTCATCGCATTTCAGAATCCTCATGCAAACCTGCAACTTTAGGTTTTCAAACTAATCAGAGGACACCATGTTGCATCTCACACTCTTTCTCCAATCTCTCACAACAAATTCAAACGTATCTCACAATGGGAAGAATTAGAAGATCAGAAGAGAAGATAAATTGAAGATAAAATCAAGTCTACAAATTGCAACGGCTACTTTAGAATCTTTGCCTATATATGAAGATTGTAGACTGCAGTTTCAACTTGGCGAATCACCTGAATTTCTGATAGCTGTAATTTCTGGTAAAATCATCTCAACATTTGAAATTCCTCAAGCATTCAGAAGTAAACAATCAATTTCTTATATGTTTGTATTCAAGAGAGAAAATAGAATTACAGATAGCTAAGTTCTTACATTGTAAAGAAACCAACATTATACAAGTTGAGTTTCCATTTTTTCATTTTTAAGTGAAGTTGATAGAAGATTTGAGAAGGGTAGTCAAAGTTGTTCGAGGGTAAATAGCTTGGAAGGTACTCGCTATAGTATTTGTTATCAAAGGCTTCTTCATCTGGTTAAAGGAGTTAACACTAGTGGATTAAAACTCATGGAAGGTACTTGGGGACTGAGGTTTTATATTTCTTTACTCAACATCTTTATTTTAATCATTACAATGCATAAGTTTATATCAGCTCTCTTGTTTTTACTTAGCATTACATATGTTGGTGTTGAGTAAGTTTTACTCAACATAAGTCTGCCTAAAGTGAGTCCAGCTTGAGTTGTTTAGTGTTGTGCTTTGAACACTTTTTGTTATATATTTCGCATCATATCATATTCTATCTTGTGAATTTGAAAAAGTTTAAATCATGTTTTTAAGAATTCTTTTTTAAACAAGTAAAAATCATTCACCCCCCTCTGATCGATTATCTTAATTTAACAGGACCAACAAGCTTAAGACTTCACAATCTTGAGTTAAAGATCCTATGAATTACAATAATCCCTCTTATGTGCCTAGTCATGGGCAAACAATACTCCTTAAAAGAAAGAATGTTTGTAACCAGACCTCTACCCTTTGATGTCTAACACTATAATTTTTGAAAAATATAATGAAAAAATTTATTCAATCTTAAAGCATGCTTGCATCGTAAGCCATTAAAAATGACCCTAGAATTCCAACAAAAGTAAGAAATGGTCAAAGAGTTCTTGTTAAACCTGAAAATTATAGAATTAATGATCTGAATCTCCTTAAGGAGAATGCAGCCACAATTTACTACTTACACTATGTGCTAGACTTGTCTGAGTTTAATAGGGTATCAGGTTACGAGACAACACATGAAATATGGTGAAAGCTAGAGGCACCTATGAAGGTACTAATAAGTTTAAGGAGACCAATATCAATTTGATGATAAGGGAATATGACTAATTCTAGATCGATGGATGCCAGTGAAGGAATACAAAGCATGAATACTCGATGAACTAAAAATAATTAGAAAGAACTTAATTGAAGAAGAGATGGTCAAGAAGATTCTAAGAAGTCTCACTAAGGAGTCGGATGCTAATAAGAGTGTCATCAAGGAAGCTCACATCTTGAAAACTTATAAGTATAATGAGCTCATAAGAACCTTACTAACCTAGAAGATATCATTAAGAAAGTATGATGAGGACTCCAAGAAAAGTAAAGGAAGAGCTATTATTCAATAAATGACGCTACTGACTAGATAATTGAAGCGATTCATGAAGAAAGATGGGAAGTACAAGAACAAGTTATCCAAGAAGAAAATCACTCAGTGTAAGAATTGAAGAAGGACCAAAGAAAGAGTACAACAAAGATGTCAAATTCTTTGGTTGTGGTGAGAAAGGTTATATCCAATCAAGTTGTTCTAAGAATAAGAAGGACTAATTCAAGAAGAAGTTTGGTAAGAAGAATGAAGCTTTCGCAGCTACATGGAGTGACTCTGAAAATTGTTCATCATTTTATGATGAACCACAAGATTCTGCCAACCTTTACTTAATGGTGATTGGAGATAATGATGTTGCATGCTCCGTATCAAGCAATATTATTAGCAATTCCACTATTGACCAAACTGATAAGAAAAATAAAGGGAAAATACTCAAATCAAGATATGTAATCTAAACTTCCTTTATCTATGGATGAATCACTAAGGTTCTCTTTGATGTGATGAAGATGACCCACAAGTTTGGAAAGAATATTAAAGAGATAGTGAGGAGATGTGTAAATTTGGAAGCAAATATTTCTTCCTTATCTCTTGATATCCGCTTTCTTCAAGAAAAAGCTGAGTATTATGAGGAATATAACAACAAGCTCACTAAGCAATTAACTAGGTTAATTATTGAAGTAGCAACTTTGAAAGAAGAAAGGGTACCTCCTCCAGCCAACAATTTAACTCTGAATAACCAAACTCTTACTCTGAATAACCAAACTCACAACTTTGATAAGGAAAAGAAAACTTTTCCAAAGAGGAAAGTGAGCCAGCTCAAACCAAAAATGACATTTGGTTTTTGTGAGAGAGCTGGACATATAGCAGTGTAGACATGAAAATTATTATTTTAATGAGTATTACTGGAGTAAAGTAACACACTTCTAATAAGGGAGGACCCAAACCTAAGGCATGGGTACCTTAGAAAACTTAATTGTTTTGCAAGATAGCCTGAGATCCGTTGATGACATTAGAATAATGTACTTGGATAGCAGTTGTTTGATGTATATAATTGGTGATGAAAAATAGTTCATTAGATTAGAGCTTAGAAGAAATGGAAGTGTCATTTTGGAGATAACAAAAAAGGCAAGATTGTTGGAAATGGTACAATGGGTGCTAGTCTTTCAATCAAAGAGGTTTGTTTTGTTAAAGGACCGTAGTTCACCTTGCTAAGTGTAGCCCATATTTGTGACAAAGTCATAAAGGTTACTTTTGAATCAGTAGGATGCTAAGTACTTGATAGTAAGACTAATCTAACTATTCTCTATGCTCCTAGAATTAATAATGTGTGTATGATTGATTTATCCCCTAGCTCTAGTAATGTTTGTCTTGTATCTAAGGAGGAAAATTTATTTGGCACAAAAGGTTGGCTCATATTAATGTGAACATTACGTCTAAACTGGAAAAAGTTAATTAGGTCAGGGGTTTACCGAGTATAAAGATAGAATTTTCTCAGCATGTCAACTTGGTAAGTAGTCTAGAGAATCATTTATATCAAATAACAATGAGGTAATTAAGAGATCGCTAGAGCTCCTACACTTGGATCTCTTTGGTCTTTTTTAGCAAATAAGCTTAGGTGGAAAGAGATTTTCTCTTATTGTAGTTGATGACTTCACGAGATTCACTTGGGTAATCTTGCTCAGTAGCAAAGATGAAACCTTTAAGTCTTTTATCAATCTAAGTAATAAAATAATGAATGAATAAGGGATTAATATCAGTATAACCCAAGGTGATCATGGAAGAGAATTTGAGAATTCCCATTTTGAAGAGTTTTGTTCAGATTGTGGTATTAAGCACAACTTTTCTACTCCTTATACTCCTAAACTAATGGGGTTGTAGAAAGGAAAAATAAAACCATAGTTGAAATGGCAAGATCCATGTCGAGTGATCACAATCTACCAAAGTTGTTTTAGAGAGAAGCATTTAACACATCTTGTTATATTTTTAATCAGGTTTTAATTCACCCAATCATAGAGAAAACTCTTAATGCGATTTGGCGAG
The DNA here is from genome assembly GCA_949673415.1 of Euphorbia schlechtendalii. Classification (NCBI taxonomy): domain Eukaryota; kingdom Viridiplantae; phylum Streptophyta; class Magnoliopsida; order Malpighiales; family Euphorbiaceae; genus Euphorbia; species Euphorbia schlechtendalii. Next base: position 32,074 of record CATIWQ010284231.1, on the reverse strand, counting down.
AGCATAAGCCTAAGATTGGTAACCTCATATCATTTGGTTATAGATGTTTTATACTAAATACCAAGGGGAGAAGCTAGGTTAGTTTGATCCTAAGTCGGATGAAGGTATCTTTATGGGTTACTCAACAAACAATAGTGCATATAAAATATGTGTCAAGAAAAGTGGCTTATAAGAAGATTCTATGCATTTAAATTTTGATGACACTAACAATTCCAGAAGATGAGCCACTGATGCTGATGAAGAAGTAATTTCACTCAGCATGCCACTCTCTGTGCTACTCAACTCAGCATAAGAGCAAATTATTGAGGAAGTTAAAGCTAATGAAGATCGCTCAGTCAACTTTAATGATGATCATCAAAATCAACAAAAAAACCTAGTATGGAGATTCAAGTTACAAATTGAAATCTTCCAAGAGAGATTAGGGCTCATCATAATCACCCAATAGATCAGATTATTGATGATGTTCAAAATCCAATCATGATGAGAGGCCAACTCAATAGAATGAAAAATCATCTAGATTTCATATCATTGATTGAATCCAAGAAATTTGATGATGTTGAATTTGATAACTACTAAATAATTGCTATCCAAGAAGAGCTAGATCTATTCAAGAGGAATGATGTATGGGATCTAGTGCCTAAAACTAGAGGAAAATAAATCATTTGAACTAAATGGATGTTTAAGAAAAAACTTGATGAAGATGTCAATAATGTCAAAAACAAAGTCAAACTTGTTACTCAAGGCTACAATCAACAAGAAGGAATCGTTTATGATGAAACCTATGCACTAGTAGCAAGACTTGAAGTTATCAGTATTCTTTGTGCATTTGCATCTCATATAAACTTCAAGATGTTTTAAATGGATATAAATAGTGACTTCCTTAATGGATTCATTAAATAAGAAGTATATATGCATCAACCTCCAAGATTTGAAGATTCAAAGCATCGAAAGCATGTGTATAAGTTGAAGAAGGTGCTATATAGATTGAAGCAAGCACCTCGTGCTTGGTATAAAAGACTAACTAAGTTTTTACTCAGCAAATATTATATTAGAGGAAAAGGAGATACGACTCTATTTATCAACGTAAGAAGAATAATGTGTTGCTAGTTTAAATCATTGTTGATGATATTATTTTTGGAGTAACCGATAAAGCACTTTGAAAGGAGTTGAGTAAACAAATGAAGAGCAAGTTTAAAGTGTCAATGATGGGAGAATTGAATTTCTTCCCTTGTTTGAAAATCAAGTAAAGTGATGATGGAAATTTTATTAGCCAATCAAAATATGCCAAGGAATTCCTAAAGAAGTTTGACATGCAGAAAGCTAAGCCAATGTCAAATCTAATAACCAAAGATACTATCTTGAGTAAGGATGAAGCTGGTAAGCTTATAAACTATAAGTTCTGCATATGTATTATTGGTTCTTTACTTTACTTAACTACTTGTAGTCGTGATATTCAATACTCTGTATGTGATTGTGCTCGTTATCAAGCTGACCTTAGAGAATCTCACTTAGCAAATGTTAAGAGAATTCTTTAGTATTTGCCAGGATCTATTAATGCAAGACTGTGGTATCCAAATAGCTCATATTTCACACCTAGAGGATACACAAATGCCAACTATGGAAGAGACAAACTTGATAGGAAAAGTATAGCTGGTGGATATCATTTCCTTGGAGAATGTCTAGTCTCATGGTACAACAAGAATCAAACTTCTATTTCACTCAACATTGTGGAAGTAGAGTACATGATAGCAGGAAGTTATGTAGCACAATTGCTATGGAATAAGCAGCAACTAGAAGAGTATGGTATAAAGTCTATATGCCTTGAAGTTATGTGTGATAACAAGAGTACTATTAATCTATTAAAAAAAATCAATTCAGCATAGAAGGATGAAACGTGTCAATATAAGACATCACTTCATAAGGATCATGTGTTAAAGGAAGATGTCAAATTAGAGTATGATCCTTCATAGTAGCAATTTACTGACATATTTAGAAAGGAAATTGCAAAGGAGTAGGTTAACACTCTAAGAGAGCTAACTGACATGGCAAACCCAATTTGAAGAAATCTCAGAAAATTTGTTATGTGTGAAGCTAAAGTTTAAAATCATGTTGACCAACTAAGGTAGCATGTATTCACTCAGCTTGGTAAACTAAATTTGTTTTGTTTTTCACGGTATTTTAAATTTCTTTATTATTAAAAGAGATTTTGAATTTCAACCTTTATGTGCAAAACCATTGTGTTTACTAAGTCAGTTTGTGTTTGTTCAATCTCACCATTCACTTTGATTTTGGCTTGTATAAGGGATACGCTAACTTTGAATATTTGAATTAGTATATAAAGAGAAGTTAGGCTGGAGAAGGAGTTTACGCATTCAAAGAATTCTAATAATTTTCTCTCTGTAAAAACTCTCAAATATCAAGTTATCAAATCTCTTAAAATCAATGGCATCTGAAAGCAATGTTGATCAATCAACACTCAATGATTTCTAGTTCGTACTACTCAAGAGATTTCAAAGAAATCTTATCCTTAATTTGCACTAACCAAATAGGGTGTTGATGAAAGGAAATATGGGTCAGTTAACATTGCGGATGGCCATAACCTAGTAAAGAATGTTTTTCTTGTTCGATTTATCAAGCAATAGAATCTCAAGGGTTTCTTCTCTCTTGAAGGACCATCAATCAAGGATGTCATGCATAAGTTATATACCAACATGTACAATATTCAAGGTCATGTTGACCTTTTAGTTGTGGAATTGGAAGAGAAGCCACTCTCTATTTTAATGAAGATAATAGGAAATCTCCTAGGGATGTGCAATAAAGGTAGGAAGATAAGAAAGTGTGGAGATGAGGATGTAGTTTTCATTCCAAACTCTTATAAGAGGCTAGCTGATTATGGATCTGATGAGTTGAAGGCAACTAGTATCTCTTGGAGGGAAAAAGCCTATCATGAGTTATTGGTCAAGGTTTTATTGCCCAAGACAATACATCTCTCAAACTACACCAAATTTGAGAGATGTGTGAGCAGACAACACAGAGCGATGGGCTAAGAGCCCACAAAATGAGAGGCGCGGTCCACTGGGGTTTTTTTTGTTGAAAATGAAATGTACCGGTCGTGGACCCGGAAATTTTGAAAGAGAAAGAAAAAATATTTTTGGATCGGTCAAACTTGAATCCGCCGTCTCTTTAGTGTAGAGTCGCCACCTAGATTAGCTCTTCCAGGAATTAAAGTCCTATGAGGCTTAACGTCCGGGGGACGGCCCACTAAGACACAGAGATTTGGGTTCAGGATAAGTTGATTATTTTTTATTAGATCACATTATATTACATCTATAGAAAACTAGATTTCTTAATTGTGCATCACTAATGTCATTTTTAAATTATAATGTATGATTTAACATGTATGCGAAAAACAGTAAATCCATGCATAAAGAAATAAATACATGTGGAAAAGTAAATATTAAAAATTGAATAACCTCGGGAGATGCAACCGTCCGCCTAATCTATTAATTAAATTTCCAAAAAATAATTCAAATGCAATACCTGAAGGAAAATAAAACCTAGGCATACATCTAAAATGCATCCACAAGGGTTAGCACAGGGTATATAACACAACATGAATATTTGCACGTATGCTCGATTTGATTTTGGCAAGGCCCATATGGCCTAATTAAAAACATCGATAATTGAAAATACTTGTTTAGAATTAAAGTGATTCATTTTATTTACAAATATGTTGGTCATTTTTATTTACCGAAAGTGCTCGCATGGTAAGAAGTGAGGTCTGTTATCCGGGAATAATTTTAATTCCCTTCGTTGGGGTATTCTAACATGTATTTTTATAAATTAAAAGAAACAAAAAATAAGGAGAAGAAATATTACATTGATATTTACAATAAAAGAGAGTAAAAAATATTCATAGGTCGACATGTAGAATAACATAGGATGCATGAGATTAAGCAGTTCTAGGAACTCAGAGGCTTACCCTTTCATCGAGAATCCACTTCGACGTATCCGTATGATCCCCATGAGCGTTCCTTGTTCGTTTTTAATTGTGGTTTGGTGTGAAAAATAAATGTTTATTTATCCAAAAGATAATCAGACTCGGGTTCTAAATTTATTTTAGACCCGAGAACATCTAAGGAATTTTGTGAAAAAGAAGGTGGAAAAATTGAATTGAAAATCGTAAGGTTCGGAATCCAAACGTGTTTTGGATCCGAATTATTCAAAGAATTTTTGAAAGAAAATATTTTAGAGATTTTTCTGTGTTGTTCCTCTTGAGAAAATCAGACTTTTTCTGAAAATTTTCCATCATCTCGTAGAGAGAAAAATAATATCTTTTTTCATCAATTTTTCGTTCCTCTAACACTGAAAATTCCCCCGATATTCATAGGGGAATTTTTCGAAAAAAAAATTCGAGATATGAAAAATTCTAGCGAGGCTAGCCAGAACTTTTGGCTTGCCAAACTTTGGCTAACCTCACTAGAGTTCTGGCGAGACCGGCTTCGCACCTCGCCGCAATTCAAGGGCGAGGCTAAATAGCTCCGATTTTTCTATTTTTTTTTATTTTTATTTCAATTAATTAAAATATTAAAAATATTTTATATTAATTAAAAAATATTAATTAAGTTTTACTAAAGTCTAATTTAAGTCCTTAAAATAAATTAGTGACGAGGAGTACTCACATTTGAAGATCTCTGGATAATCGAACACTGTGTGATTCAAGGATAAAAATTCCGAAAAGCCATCATCATCGAACGCACGAGCTAGTACAAAATCCCGTGCTCACAAGATGAGTGATCTACCATATGGTAGAAGGAAAGCATTTGAATTGGTCAGAGTTGATTCTTAATCACCTGACTAAGGTGATTACCATGTACCACTATGGGTACTTAATCACTACTATCTTGAAGGCATTGGGAATCAATGTGGTAAGATATGAAAGGGCTAGAGAAAATGCATATATGCCAATAAAGAATATATTTAACCTGGATATGGTGACATTGCAGAGTTCATCACTTCATTCTAGGCACACAAATTGAAGTCCAGAAAATCTAAGGTTGTACCAATTGTGGTATCAATGGATGAGGAGAAAGAAGATGAAGACTCTGATTTTGAGGAATTCTACCATGAAGAGAAAGAGAGACTCAAGATGATATCTCCATTGGTGTACATCTTAGGAAGGCCAAGGAAAATGGAAGCAATCCAAAAATAAAAAAGGCTAAGGGAAGTGCTCCTACAGCGAAGAAGTATGAGACACCAACACAAAGAGTGCCCAAGAATCTGACTTTGAAGAAAAGAAGTGTAGTTTTATAGCAGGTTGAACCTAAGGAATCTGAGACACGGGGATAAGCTACCTTCAGTAAGAGCTGATGTGTTAAAAACCATGACAGCTACTCAGCTTTAGTTGAGCCAAGAAATAAGAAGAGAAAGTTTGCTTAGCGGAAAGAAGAGTCTGCCCCTCTAAGGGAAGCTAAGAAGTAGCTTAAGGGACTCAGAGGAAGATTTGTGCTCCTAAGAGAGCTAGAATGAATATGAAACTTATTGAAAATGATGCAGAAGAAGATGTAGAGGAGATTAGTCAACAATCATTCACTGAATAATCTCAAGGAAATGAGAAGGCTCAGGAAGTGGAGCAAATGTAGGATAAAGAAGCTCATTATGATGAGCTACCTGAAGAAGACTCTATCTTGGATTAATTAGAAACCAACTAGGTAAACATTTCACCACCTCCTTCACCTTCATCTTCTAAGCCAACCCTTCTCAAACAAACACCATTCCTTCCTCTCCATTAAAAATCCCTTCTCCACATACTTCACCTTCAAAATCACCCATTCCTTCTCCTAAAACCTCTTTACCACCTAAAGAACCAACTCCCTCACCTAAATCCTCCACCTCCTCCACCAAACACAAACACAACCACAAACGCCATTCCACCCAGGCTGTCTCGGAAATCTTGGGGGCCCTGAGCAAAAATGAAATAGTGAACTCTTATAAAACACAAAAAATATTTAACTCTAATATAAACTGTATTATTATAAATTGAAAATTATAGTTATATGATTACTATTTTAGCAAATTTCAATTAAGTATTCACCAGAAAATTTATTTAAAATTTAATTATTATGTTTCTGAAAGTTTGGAGACTGCAATGAATTAAAAATTTGATATAATTTAAATAAAAGTATGTATAAAAAAACAATTCTAAAATCAAGTGTTAATATTTTTAATTAAGTTAATATTGACATAAGAAATTATTTAGTCTGTGACTTTGTAATCAATGGACAAAAGGTATGAGATGTTACTTTAATATATATGATATCAATGAGACAATAAACTTTAATAAATTGCATGCCGTAATTTAATTTTTTTTAGAAATTATACTATTTAATTTGATAAATACTAAAGTTAAAGAAAATTATTTGTAAATGTATAATTTATTATAAATTGTATGTTATCCAATTTAAATTGAAATTTTCTATTATTAGATTAAAAGATTTCAAGGAAAATGTATGCAAGAGTAGAGTAAAAATAGAAAAATATGTTGCATTCAAGGAAAATATATGCAAGAGTAGAGTTAAAATAGAAAAATATGTTGCATATAAGGAATGAAAGAGGAAAATGTATAGAGATTTCGAGGTTAGGAAGATAAAATATAAAATGCTGACTTGATCCTTGACCATTAGGAAAATGGTTCAAATGCACTATATGCTGGGACAAATTAGAATTGTGCTTAGATATCCATTGTTTTAATATATAATATAAATTTTATTGTTATATTACCTCGAATAATTTCGAGGCCTCGTTAAACTCGGGGGCCCTGAGCGGTTGCTCATGGTGCTCCTACTATTGAGTCGGCCTTGATTCCACCATCTATAAATACTGAACCTACTATTTCTTCATCCCAAACACCAGCACCATCAATCCTGCTAATTGATTCAAGGCCTCATTCTGAGGATTATAATCAGGAGGCTGAGGTGAATTTTATAGTCGATGAGGCAAATACCACTTGTAAAGACCACATTTGAAAGGATGATGATGATTCGTTCATCTTTTTGAGGAAAAAAAAAGATTGTAAGGACTAGATATCCTTCTCTCAAGTCTAATTTTGATTTAGATTTGATAGTTAACAAAGCACTACTTCTTGAGGAATTGACAGAAAGTGCAAAGAAGAAGAAGGTTATAATGCTTGAATTTGATCAGCACGCCAGCAACCCCTCTAAATCAGTATACCATGAAAAATTCAAGAAAATTCAATGGAGTTTGCTGATTATCAAAAATCATCTTACCAAGGAAAGTGCAAAATCCTGGTGGATAAGATGGCAGGCATACTCTTTAGACTGGTAGATTTTAAAGTGTTGTTACAATCCTTTGTCTCTGCTATTCCAACATCTTTGACTCTTGCCAATTTTCTAGCAACAAAGTTGAAGGGAAGCTTGCTGGTGCAACCACTTAGTTGAGTGACATCAACAGTACTCTAACTGAGCAAAGTACTCAATTTCACAAGTTTGGAGAAGAGCAAGTTATTATCAAGTCCATCACTGATAAAATCCTAGAAGAGACATTGAACAAGCTAAATTGTCAAACAGACATCCAACATCCCATTGCTAACACTATTGGGAAGATGTTTGATACAATTATAAATAAAATCTTATGAGAAAACAGAGAAGATTGTTAAGTTAGTTAAGAAACCAACTTCCATCACTTCTTGTCTAGATCATATAATGCGACTTGTGATTTGATCAATTCTAACATTGAAGATGCAATCAAAGACTCTCTAAAAGTTTCCTTGCATCTATCAACAAAGCTTAGTCTTCAAAAAGCTTAACATCTAATCTAGAGAATGGACTCACTATGCACAAAAAGCTAAACATAATGGTTGATAAGGTTAATCAGATGCAAAAGCTTGTTTAGGCATTGGAGGATGCAAAAGATATCAACTACTCTATGAGAAACTTGCAAGCATTGGGGCCAAAATTATTGATATTGAGGCCAATTGAAGACTACACTATCAGCTTGAGACTTTCATAAACTGCTTCTATCTTTTCAACAGTTTATTTGTCCAGGTTTTGACCTTATTGCGTACCTCATAAGGACTCATCATGTTCTCCTTACAGAGCTTAAAAAGCAGGATGTTCTTTTTAATCCTAGAAAGAAGTAATTGGAGGAGGAGATTGATCTAATTTTACTAGTATGCAAGAGCTATTTGAAGTGACTTTGAACTCCTTTTATAGTTTTCTTAGTTAATTGGTACAAGAGCAGATAACAAATGAGGAGAAAGTAACAACATCGACTTAGCAAAAGTGAATTATTTTAAATCTTCACTCCTAAAAAGATAAGGTAAGGAACAACAACACCACCAACAATAACAACAACATCAATAGAAGCAACAACAAAAAATGAATCGCCAGCAACACAAAAGAAGTAGTTAGTTATAACAATAGTTATAATAGCGTTGAAATGTAAAACTTAGTAACACTTAATGTGTACTTGTTGAGTAATTAATGAAAAATTACAACTTTTTGTTCAAGTTAAGATCTTCTTAACTTATATTATATTGTCACTTGCATAACTGAATTCTGCAAAAATCAAAAGAGACTAATTAAAGGAGAAGTTGATCAAGATAAGTCCCAATCAAAAAAGAATTTAACTTAGTATGGGGAGCTTTTGTTGATGTTTTCTCACAAAAATCCAAGAGAATAATTCTATTCTCGCTGGCACGCAAATCTACAACATCAAGAGTTCAAACTTATAAAAGGATACCATGTTACATCTCACGCTCTCTCTCGCAACAGAATCAAACTTGAGGATAGTCAACAAATTCATCTCATGTAACAATGGATACATTTCCTCTCTCACAACGGATTCAAATGTGTCTCACAATGGGAAGAATTTGAAGACTAGAAGAGAAGAGAAATTGAAGATAAAATCAAGTTTACTAGTTGCAATGGCTACTTTAGAATTCGCTCCTATAAATAGAGATGGAAGACTGTAGTTTCAACTTGGTAAATCACCTGAATTTCTTTGATTTCTTTTAAAATCATCTTAGTATTCAAAATTCCTCAAGAATTCAGAAGCATGCAACAAATATTTTATATTTCTTGTATTCAAGAGAGAAAATAGACTTAGAGATAGCTAATTTCTTACATTGTAAAGAAGCCAGCAATCTATAAGTTGAATTTTTATTCTTTCATCTTTAAGTAAAATTGAGTGATAGCAGATTTTAGAAGGGTACTCAAATTTGTTCAAGGGTAAATAGCTTAAAAGGTAATCAAAGTAACACCCGCTATTAAAGGCTTCTCCGCCTGGTTAAAGGAGTTAACACTAGTGGGTTAAAAGCTCATTGAAGGTACATGGGAATTGGAGGTAGGTTGTGTTTGAACCTGTATAAAAATCAGGTATTATATTTCTTTACTCAACATCTTTATTTTAGCAAGCACAATATCACTCAGCATAAGTTATATCTTCTCACTTTACACAACATTATATTTATCTGTGTTGTGTAAGTTTCACTCAGCATCAATCTGTCTAAATTGAGTCCAGCTGAAGCTGTTCAGTCTTGTGCTTTGCACACTATCTGTCATCTATTTTGTATCATATCTTATTCTATTTTGCGAATTTGAAAAATGTTATATCAAGTTTTTAAGCAACCTTTTTTAAACAATTAAAAGTTATTCACCTTCTCACATATTTTCTTAAGCCAACAAACCATTTCACTAATATATTTTTTTCATCCATAACCTAAATACAAACTTTTAGGTTTCGAATTTACATATATTCCTTTGCAAACATCTCTCTGATTATATGAAATATAAATGATGCTTATATTGCTTGTTATTTTATTTTACATATATCTTCAAACCATTTATTTTTCTCTAAAATATTGTGCTTGTAATTTTTATATTCAAAACTAAACTCATGTTAATATACTTCATTTCAAATAATTTTGATGATAACTTTCTATTGGATGTATTGTCGATGGTTAATAAATGTCTATAAGACAACATGTAACATAATTGTAGATCATTTATTGAAAAAATACGAGAAATCTGTTGAGATCCATTAATTGGTGTTTATATCATTTGTCATGTTGTGCTTGCTAAAAAATATTGCATTCTTAAATTTTCAATGACAAATGCAACATTCTAGTGATGATTAATGTAATGATCTACTAGTCCAATGATGGAAGCTCCGGTCTTCCTCTCACAGTTGTCTCGAGCTTGCAAAATAAAACTAATTCATTATACCATAGTAGATTCCAAAATTGCCTGTATATGATTGGTGTACAGTCAGTAAATTTTAAAAGGAATTATGAAAAAATGACAAAAAACAAAACAAAAAAAAAACTAAAACCCATAATTATCCAACCCTAATGGGCCCGTCGGTATCCCTAGCCAGCCACCGCAACCCCCAACCACCGCAACACCGAAAACCTACCTCAATTCACCGCCCAGCCAACCAGCCACACATCCCGCCCTAACAAACAACCCTCAACTCTCCCGAAACAGCCCACTTCCCCTAACCTAACCTCTGCACCACCCAAGATATATTTTCACAACTTTCCCTCCTCCCACGACAAAGCAGCTTGAAGATTGTTTTCCTGAAATACGGAGTTCTTGGAAGCATATATGTGGCAAAGAAAAGGAATGTGAGGAATCAATGCTTTGGTTTTTTATCTTTGGAAGGATCGATCCCAGTTCATGAAGCATTATTCCGCTTGAATGCAATCAACATCGGCAGATTTAGGCTCCGAGCATTTACCGCTAGATATGTTAATCATCTATCATCCCTATCCCCCGTAAAAAGTGCAATCAGTTAGCGCAACCTCGAAGTATCCTTTTACCGCATCACCGAGGGATTTGCGCTCTTACGCCGAGGTTGTTGCACCCTTAACCAAATCGATTGATCTTAAGGTTAACTCCAAGGTTTTGAAAGCATATTGGATTTCTTTTTCATGCTTGGCAAAAGTTAGAAATGTTGGCATCATCCCCGATCTATACTCCATGATCCGAGATCATAGGTTTGCGGTCAATTTTGTTGCACCGGTAAGTGGTGAGTTTGTAGTGGTCTCTTTTTACTCAGAGGATGCTTTAAGTGGTTTTTAGATGGTGATTGGCTACCCCTCCGTGATCTTCTCTGCAAAGTTCGCCCCTATCTGATTGATTTAATTCCATCGAAACAATTATGCTCGGTAGATTTCCATGGTATCCCACCGGCAAACATTACCAAGCGGTTGATTGAGGAGTTAGCACAAAAGGTTGGAAGCTTATTATCTATTGATTTTAACTTCTCAAGGCCGGATCTTCTTAACGTTGTTTCATGTCTGATGAGTGTTCTGTGTAATTCGGTGAATTCTACAATTAATCTTTGTATCGGTATTTTCTCTATCTATGTTTCAGTGAGTTTTAGGTAGCTCACGGCTTGTCAAAATTGTGATGATGTTAGATCGTTCTAGTCTTGCTCGACTGCTACCCTTGAGGTTGATAGATGGATGGATCACTCTTTGACACCTTAGACTCGAATCAATTCGATTAATTTTATGGATATGGCTACTGTGGACAGCGCTGTCAACTCTACCATGCGAAATTCTACAACGAAATGTGATATTTCTGCTCCTACCAATTCTACCTAGACTGCACTAGGCTGTACAACTGCCATGTCCACTTCTGTCGTGGACTGTGATACAGTCACTACCGCGAACAGCTTTGCAGAGGTTGTTTTTTTACCACTAGTTTCCCCTCCCTTAGACTCTGACACTCACATGATGAAATCAGCCTCAGTTACCGCCCACCCTGTGAATTCTAATGCAGTCCCAGATTCACGTCAGTCATCGTTATTCTCATTAGAATCAGACATAAGGAACATGAACCGTTTGATTATGCAAAGATCGAGTGAAGCTCTTTTGACTTGGATGTATGGATTTCAACTTGGCCTTTTCAAGGAAAGCTCTAAGTCATTGGTGGTTGATGCAATTGCAGCTTGGATAGATGCTTGGTTGGACTCTTGAAGGTCTTTTCATTTCGAGGTTTTTATAAATTGTTGAGTATGTCTTTAGCATTTTCTTGTTGGAATTGTCGTGGTGGTACCTCTAATAACTTGAAGCAACATTTTGTTAATTCAATTTCAAGGAAGTTTAATTTAGATTTTTTTTGTTCTTATCGATACAAAAGTTGATTCGGTGGTAGACTCTTCTTTTCAGAAGATTTGGGGGCACAATGATTTTGATTCTTCTTGTGTTAGTTCGATTGGATTATTTGGATGCTTGGCAATTTCGTGGAGTACTTCCCTTTTACATGGCTTTATTTTTACGTTATCATCGAGATGGGTCATTGTTCATTTTAATTTGGTTTCGAATGGTTTTGATTTCTATTTGATAGCAACTTATGGTTCGACGGATTGGAACGATAGATGTGTGATGTGGGTGGACTTGAAACTATTAATTTCAAATCTTGAAAATGTTATCATTTGCGGTGACTTTTTTGAGGTTCTTCACGAAAATGAAAGATCAAGTGGGTTCACCTCTCCTTCTTTACCGTACTTTCGTGACTTTGTTAATGATTGTGAGCTTCTGGATATCCCCTTGGAGGGGAGGGATTACACGTGGCATAATTCTATATCGTTATCCCGAATTGATATAGTGTTGGTTTCTTTGGGCATTTCAAATAATTAGCCATCACTATCGATTAGAACTATTGATACAACATTATTGGACCATTTTCCGATTCTTTTTCGAAGCCAACCCTCTCTTTCTTCCGGGCCAAACCTTTTAGATCCCTTAATTGTTGGTGAGAAAACAAGTACTTTCTTTCATTTTTGCAATCAAAATGGGCCACCATTTGTAATAGCCACCAAGGCCGTAATTTGCCCTTCCGTTTATCGCTCTTCAGTAAGGCTATCCATCCTTGGCATGTCAATAATTTTGGGAATCTACATCAAAAAATTTCAGACCTTGAGCAGCGGAATCTTTCAATCACGGACAGCTCCTCGGTTTGGCCATTAGCTAGTCTGGCTTTGCAAGAATTATGTATGACTAGGACAGCCCTTGTGCAACATAGATGGGAATTGGAAAATATCCGACACCAACAATCTCAGGTCAAATGGTCACTACTTGGCGATAACAATATATTCTTTTTCCATAGAATTGCCTTCACTCATTTTCGCAATAATCGATTGATGTGTCTTGAGATTAACGGCTCGCTTTCATTTGATCATTCAGAAATTTTAAAGGCCATCAACAACTATTATTCGAATTTATTTGCAGCGCCTCAACTAATTTCATTCTCTCTTCAAAAGCTTAACTTTAATCAGGTTTCGGCAAGTGACAACCGCATGTTAATTGAATTATTCTCGGAAGAAGAAATTTTGAAGGCGATTTGTTCGTGCAATGAAAATAAAGACCCGAGTCCGAATGGTTTCAACCACTTCTTTTAAAAACGTAGCTGGAATTTTTAAAAGGAGGATTTCTTCAATTTAATTGCCAAATTCCATGAATCGACTGCGCTCCCGAATTCGATCAAATCCTCCTTCACCGTGTTTATCCCAAAGGTTTCGGGCTCTTGTGCAATTAAAAATTTCAGACCCATCGTGCTAATTTACGAGGTATATGAGGTGGTTACTAAGCTTCTTTCAACCCACTTCAAGTCGGTCTTGCCCGCTTTAATCTCTGGTAATTAATTCACCTTCATTCGGGATCGAAATATCCACCAAATGCAATTTCGTGGCCTCCGAGGTAATTAATTCGGTCTATCAAAGTCACAGGGGCTGTTTTGCTTTTAAACTTGACTTTCACAAGGCATTCGATAGTATTTCATGGAACTATATTGACAAGGTCTTAGTTAAGATGGGTTTTTACCATAAATGGATCTCTTGGCTTCGGGGGTGCCGCTTTAATTCCATCACTAGTATTTTGCTAAATGGTAACCCATGTTTACCGATTCAAATCCATAAAGGGGTGAAGCAAGGCAATCCACTGTCACCTTTTCTTTTTGTTCCCGCAGTAGAAAGTCTTAATAATCTTTTCGATACTAATATTTGGAAGGACTTGCTTCCGGGATTTAATTTGGATGATGGCTCACCTGATGTCTCCTTGCTACTATGTGTTTTCTTCTAGCGGATATATCCCTCATTGAGTCATTCATCCGTATTGTTCGTTGCTTCGAAATGATTTCGGGACTTAAGATTAATTATCATAAGAGTTCGCTTATTGGTATAAATGTTGATGAAGTTTCATTACGCTTGGATGCGAGGAAAATGGGATGCAAAATTGAAAAACTACCAGTTCGTTATCTTGGAACTCCTTTACATTTTAAGCGATTAAATTGCGATGATTGGGACTCCTTGGATAGAAAATTTCAGGTTCGTTTAGCTTCGTGGAAGGGGAGATGTCTCTCTTATGCTAGAAGAGAAGTCTTGATTAAATCGGTACTTTCATTTATTCCGATTTGCATGCTATCTCTTTTCAAAATTCCAACGACGGTGGAAAATAAATTGGTTAAGATTATGAGAAATTTTCTTTGGAGGGGAGATGCGTAAAGTCATGGGCTATGTAAAGTTAGTTGGGAAACAATCAAATTAACGAAGCATCTTGGTGGACTTTCGATTTGGCACTTCAAAGTTATGAATTGTAGCCTCCTTCTCAAGTGGATTTAAAGGCTTCAGAACTGGGATGAGGGGACTCTTTGGTCTATTTTTTGTGCGAATAGACATGGACTTAATTCATGGTGGGATTTATGGATTTGTGACACTTCCAAACTTTTCCCAATATTGCATGACATTTTTAATTGCTGCTGCAAGGAGGCACATTTTTGGGAATTTTTAACAAAAAAATTAGACCATGCGACTTGGAAATGGACACTCCGGAAACTTTTGGCGAGATAATTGGAGTTCAAGGGGACCTTTAAAGGAGTTATTTCCGGACTTATGGCATCTATGTACCGCAAAGAGGGTTCGGTCCACCTTTTAATTACTGAACTATTTAGCTGTAATTCTCTCGACAGACCCCTGTGGTCTCGGCATCTACGAGTGATGGAACGAGACAGCTGCTCGGCTCTTACACTTCTAATTTTTTAGGCAGCCCTGACCATTTTCTCCCCTTAACCACGGCCCCTTCAGCCCCATCACACCTTACTATCTCTTTTCCAGCAAATAAGGACGTTTTTCATTGGAAAATCGGGACTCAAAATAAATATTCTGCCACATCTTTTTATGCTGGAATTTTCGACGAGGTACTTAGTCCACTTGCTTAAGTTTCTTTTGAGTTGATTTGGGGTACTTGCATGCTTTCTAGGATACGTTTCTTTAGTTGGCTTGTTCTTCATAGGAGGCTTTTGACTAAATCCTTTCTTTTATCGAGAGGACGTGCCTCCTTCACGAATGCTTCTTGTCTGTCATGCTCGGCCATAGAATCAATCGACCACGTGCTTCTCCTTTGCAAGGACAATTGGAAGATTTAGTGCAACTCTTTTAAATGTCTCGGTATTTCATCCAAAATGCCAAGCCGAACATATGATTTTCTTTTGCTTTGGAGATCTTTCTTCAAACCCTGCTTGAATAGAGAGTTTGGAACAGCTCTCTGGTTCTCAATCGCTTGGAGTATTTGGAAACAAAGGAATAAATTTGTGCTCGAAGGAGTTATGGACCGTGAAGACCTTCTTATCGCAAGTATTCATCAATGTTGGTTTTTATTCAAGATTAGGAAGAAGTCTCTTTCAATTTTCGCTTCAGATCTTTTAATTGATTCGAGAATTTTATGTTTGTAATTTGTTTTGAACTATGTATTTAGTTGGGCTCGTCACATTTGTGATTTGCTCTTTTTAATTTGAAGATGGATGAGTGTTTTGTAGGCAAGCGAACGCATCAACCTAGTTGGGATGTTCGTCCCGAAATTTTCACTCATTCCAATCTTTTTCTGATGGAGAGGAACACATCGTTCCTCCGGAGGTATTTCAAAAAAAACAAAAGAAACTAAAGTCAGAAATCCATTATATATTATGGATGATCTGCAAGTGCAAAGCTGAATACTACACTAAAGAAATGTTTATCGTAACATTAAGACTAGACTAATATATTGTGGCTTTATAATTCAAACTGAAGCTCTGATTTTAGAGGTCAGTTCGAGTTCATATACTGGTGGTGTGGGGTGATGATTTTTCTTAATATTAATATAAAAGCAGTAGTGCAAATTTTTGTATAAATAATAGTTTGTTTGATTTAAGAGTAGTATTTGTTGTTTGCTATCATTGATAGTTTTTTTACTCTTCATTATAATTTTTAATGAATGTTTAGAAATGTATACGAAAATTGTCTTTTGATTTTTTGGTATCAAACAACAATTTTAGGTTTTTGTTAGCTATTGCTAATAAGCAATATCAGAGATAAAAAGTGATCCGTTATAATAAAATCTAACAAAGACCCTAATAATATACTGTAAAAGCTAAATAAAACAAACAATTTTGTCTTCGGAATAGTTAAAAAAATGTTTAATAATCATAAACAATCACTTTTAACTATTCACCCCGGATGTTTTGAGCGATGAGCCAATACTTACTGAGGTTCACTACCATTTCTATACGGTTGGGAATGGAAAAAACAAAATAAAACTGCAATTCAGTAATTTGACATCCTCAAAAAGATTATTACACCATACCTCTCATTTGCAGATACACATGCTTGCATTAACTACTTTTGCACATAGCCCTATGAATAACACAATCAATTTAATTTCTGCCTAATCCTTGGTTGCTATGTTTACATCTTGGGTTGATAATTACATATGCATGCAGTTGGATTCATTAGCACAAATATTGTTTATGTAAATTCGTGAAAGAGAAAGGAACAAAATTAGGTAAATAGACTTGCACACTGGCATCAACAAAGGCCAAAGTTTGGAGTCAATTTCCGAAAGTTAAAAATAAGAGGAAATTTTATAAATAGGTTGATTTTACGTATTTATATCAGCTAAAGTTTTGGTATATAACTATTTTGACCAAATAAGTTTCAAACTCACCTTCTATAGGTTCCAAGTTATTTTGTTCTCCTCCACTACCAACTAATAAAATCATAGATGATGACATGCTTTTTTTTTTTTAACTTTCACATCTTATTTTACCATTATCTTTTAATCCTTTCATTTTTTGGACATGCTGAAATTTTTTGTTTGTCTCTTTTTTATCTTCGAAACGCCATCCATTGTGATATACTTTTTTGATAAATTTTTTTCAATTGTTCGATATATAATAGGAACATGGTAAGAAGTAAAAAATGACAATTTGTAGTTTCCTGATAGATAACTGATGAAAGGAGCAATATCTAGTACTTAAACATGATAGAAGCACTATCTGGTAGGAACATGAACTTGAAAATCAAACAAACAGAATCAGATAACAACATGGTAGGAACATGGTAGAAAGTAAAAATGACAACTCTGGAAATATTGTTGTAGTTTCCTGATAGATAACTGATGAAAGGAGAACTATCTAGTTGTTAAACATGACAAGAGCACTATCTGGTAGGAAGATGAACTTGAAAATCAAACAAAACAGAAGCAGATTATAACATGGTAGGAACATGATAGGGACATGGTAGGAAGTAAAAATGACAACTCTGAAAATATTACTGTAGTTTCCTGATAGATAACTGATGAAAAGAGCACTACCAGTAGCTAAACAAGACATGAGCACTATCTGGTAGGAACATGGTAGAAAAATGAACTTGAAAATCAAACAAAATAAAATAAGGTAACTATCTGGTAGGAACATGGTATAAGAAGTAAAAAATGACAACTCTGGAAATATTACGGTAGTTTCCTGATATATTACATGGTAGGAAGTAAAAAATGACAACTCTGGAAATATTATTGTAGTTTCCTAATAGATAACTAATGACAAGATGACTATCCAGTATTTAAACATGAAAGAAGCACTATCTGGTAAAACCATGGTGGGAACATGGTAGGAAAATGAACTTGAAAATCAAACAAAACAGAAGTTGATAACAACATGGTAGGGACATGGTAGGAAGTAAAAAATAACAACTCTGGAAATATTACTATAGTTTTCTGATAGATAACTGATGAAAGGAGCACAATCTAGAAGCTAAACATGACAGGAGCACTATCTGGTAGATACATGGTAGGAAAATAAACTTGAAAATCAAACAAAACAGAATCAGTTAACAACATGGTAGGGATATGGTAGAAATTAAAAAAAGACAACTCTGGAAATAGTATTGTAGTTTCATGATAGATAACTGATGAAAGGAGCACTATCCAATCGTTAAACATGACAGGAGCACTATGTGGTAGAAACATGGTAAGAAAATGAACTTGAAAATCAAACAAAACAAAAGCAGATAACAACATGGTAGGAGCATGTACGAAGTAAAAAATGATAACTCTGGATATATTACTATAGTTTCCTGATAGATAACTGATGAAATGAGCACTATCTGATAGGAACATGGTAGGTACATGAACTTGAAAACCAAAAAAACAGAAGTAGATAATAACATGGTAAGAACATGGTAAGGACATGTTAGGAAGTAAAAAATGACAATTCTAAAAATATTACTATAGTTTCCTAATAGATAAATGAGAAAGGAGCACTATCTAGTAGCTAAACATGACAGGAGCACTGTCTGGTAGGAACATGAACTTGAAAATCAAAACAAAACAGAAGCAGATAACAACATATGGTAACTACTAGTTTTTTACCAAAATCGAATGGTTGGAAAATTTTTTTTGAAAAAGCATATCACAATGGATGGTGTTTTGAAGATAAAAATGAGATGAACAAAAAACTTTAAAGCGGCATGTCAAAAAAATAAACAGTTCAGAGATAATGGCAAAATAAGATGAGAAATTAAAAAAAAGAAGCATGACATCATCTGTGACATCATCAGTTGATAATTAAATAAGGAACGTACAAGACAAAAAAATAAACTTTAAATGGTTATGGAATGCAAAGAAATAAGTTAGAAGGTAAATTAGTAGATAGTTTACTCAAAGAGGACATTTATAATAATTTCCCTATAATAAAGCAGAAAATGAAAGAGGATGAAAAAATGCTAAGATTCATAAATGTTTTTTAACACAACTACGCACTGCCAGTGGTTAGAAAGGTAAAAGGACCAAAATAGAAAAAAGTAAGAAGCGTTTAATAATTGTTTTTTTTAAACCTCCGGGAGAATGATGTGTTCCCCCATTGGAAAAAGATTGGAGCAAGTGAAAATTTCGGGGCGACCATCCCAACTAGGTTGATGCGATCGCTTGCCTACAAAACACCCATCCCTCTTTTCATTATATTAAATTAAAAAATATTATATACAAAGCATAATGTTTGGTTGAATGAGTAAATCATTCGTACCAAAAGGAAGCAAACTACTACTACAAGAATAAATAAAAAGTCAATGGTAGTAGCTAACTAGCAATAAGTCTTCCTCCCTATGGTTGTCCTAAAAAATCATCTTGTTTCTTCTTCCCCAAATGTTCCATGCAATGAAAAACCATAACGAAGTAGCGAAATCTCGACATGGTCCCAAAAGGAAGAGAGATCGCCACCAATCAAAATGAAAACACAAGTCGACCCCGGAATTGTCACCACTAACCAAAAAGACAAAAGAGATCACACCAAAATTGTAGGGCCTTGAAACTATGGATCAACAATGGAAGAGTGCATAATCCATAGTTTCCATCTCATCACAAAAAGGACATTTGTCATTGTCAATGCAACCTCTAGTTAAAAGGAAGGATTTTATCGGCAACCTCCCAAGAAAAGTTAACCATCCAAAAAATTTTATCTTCGGAATGAGACATGCTTTCCAAACAATATCAAAATTAATTGCAGCAGTAAGGTAAAACGAATCGTAGTAAAGAGAGGTAAAACTACTTGCCGAATACTCTCTTGATGTCCCGCCATTCTAAAAAAAAATATCAGCCCCCACTAAGAAAACAATTGCAGCCTAATTGTGTGCACCCCCAATACCTGAGCCACTCCTAGTTAGGTTAGGATTCGATTGTTCAATCCATTTCCTAAGATGCATACATCTCTCACGGCTCGAAATTTTCAAATGTCGCTTCCAAAATGGTCGCATGAATGGTGATAAACCAAAAATCGAATTGCAACCCTCTACAACACTGCAATTTTTCTGATTACACAACCCAAATAAATCTGAAAAAAATTTCAGCCAAAGGTAACTTCGCCATCCAATTGTCGTGCCAAAACAAACATTCCTTTCCTTCCCCCACCGATACACAAATATTTTCTTTAAAAACCTTCCAAAATCTACCATTTTTCACTCAACATGCAACTATTCCTTTGCAGATATGCGAAGAATGTCTCTCAACTCCAAGTTGCAAGGTTGCCCACGAATCTAACATATAATTTTATGCACAAATTTCAAACCAAAGCGACTCTCTCTTTGCAATACGAACCATCCAAATCCAGTTCATTAAAAGGCTACAATTGATCACCCGAAAATCCCTTATGTCAAGACCTCCAACACTCTTTGGAAGTGCAATTAAATCCCAACTTACCTTACCAATTCCCCTTGTCGCCCCATCACCTTTCCAAAGAAAATTCCTCATAATTCGTATTAATCTTATATTAATCGAAATTGGCATCCTAAAAAGGGATAACAAGTACACCGGGATAGATGCCAAGACCGATTTAATCAAGACCAATCTTCTGCTATATGACAAACATTGACCTTACCATCTTTGTAGCCTATTATGGAACTTATCAACAAGTGGGTTCCATCCCGATACCGGAATCTTCTTATAACTCAAAGGCACCCCTAGATACATCAATGGAAAAGACTCCACCTTACAGCCCAAAATTCTAGCACTTGCAACAACTCTAGATTCAAAAACATTAACTCCAATCAATGAACTTCTATGAAAATTTATGCTCAAACCTGAAATAATCTCGAAACATCGAAGTATTCTCTTCAAAATAGAAATCAAAGACTCATCCGTAGGAATCAAAGACTCATCCGTCGGGATGAAACATAATGTGTCATCCGCAAATTGAAGAATCGATAAATCACAAGAAGAGCCTTCAACCTGAAATCCTGGAATTAAACCCGACCGAATGCTCTCATCAAATAATTTCTTTAATCCCTCCACGGCCAACACAAATATAAAAGGAGATATCAGATCTCCTTACTTCACCCCTCTATTAAGTTGAATTAACTCACACAGCATCCCATTAACCAAAAAAAGTAGTTGAGTCCTCCCTACACCCCTATAGCCATCTTATCCATTTTTCGGCAAACCCCATTCTTCCAAGAACCACATCAATAAAGTCCCAAGATATACAATCATATGCCTTTCTAAAATTAAGCTTGAGAGCAAAACACAAATGTCTACTTAAGCAGACGGAATGAATCACTTCCGATGCTATAAAAGAACACTCATGTATTCTTCCTTTGACAAATCCGAATTGATTATTCGAAATTAAACCCGGTAGAATAGGTTTCAAATGAGTCACAAGAATCTTAGAAACTATCTTATAAACTCTATGTACAAGTGCAATTGGTCTATTATTTCCCAACAGTGATGATCTCGAAACCTTAGGAACTAACACTGTAAATGACTTCGTAACAGGGCTTGGTGGATTCCCAGTTGCGTAAAAATTTTCAAAAATCTGCATGATACTCGGCTTAAGTTCATCCCAAAAAAGCCTATAAAAATAAAAATTGAAACCTTTCGGACATGGTGCTTTCCCCTCGTTACATGCACAAATAGCCCCCCAAACTTCTGCTTAACTAAACCGCGCGGTCAGCCCCAAATTATTCTAGCTATCAATTTCCCAAAATTGCAACCCCCTAAGTGTAAACGGGACTATTTTTGTTGTTGAAAAAAGACCCGAATAATACTCCCTAATGTTAGCGACAACAACCCCCTCCTCGTTCACCAACGCACCATTAATTTCTAATTCATTAATATGATTCCCTCTTAATCGTACTGACGCTGCATGATGGAAAAATTTGGTATTATTGCCGCCCAATAACGTCCATTGCACCCTTGATTGTTTGAGTCGAATCTTTTCCAAATTTTGTCTTTTCAAGGCTAATTGATCTCGGACTTGGTATAACTCTGATCCCATCGAGCCATCTAAAGGTCTATTTGCCGAACTCGTAGTTAAACCAATCAATCTCGCTTCTAATGATTTTATTTTTGTCTCCAAATTCCCAAAATTTTCAACATGCCAAGGACGAATAAAATTCCAAATTTTACCCAACTTAAAATCAATATCTTTATTCGGACATCTACCACATATAATCAACCACTTTGATTTAAGAAATAGTAAAAATTCTGTATTATTCCACCAACAATCAAGCGAACGAGATGGCTTCCTTCCGAACAGTGCAATGATATGGGGTGAAAAAACATTCGGAAAATGATCCGAAAGAGCGGTATCTATTGTCGCTATATTCAATGACGGCCACATATCCAGTATCTCAGATGATGACAAAACACTATCAATCTGTGAAAAAGACACACTATTCGACCACGTATAATCTCTACCACTCAACGGAATATCATATAAACCATTATCATCAACAAACTCCTTGAATATCAACATGGAGTTAAAAACTCCCCCTCCAAAATGTTCTGACCTGTGTAAGACCTCGTTGAAGTCACCGCACACTAACATGTTCCTATGATTCTAAATTATTGGTGATAACTCATTCCAAACCCGTTCCCGAACACTCAGATTAGTTGGATCGTATACACATATCACATTAACTTCTAATCGATTAAAACTAAATTGCATTTGTATCCACCTTTCAGCCATTTGAACAACATGTCCTTCAATTACCGTCGAGTTCCATGATACTAGAATGCCTCCCAATCACCCCTGTGAACCAACATAACTTACTCCAAAATCATTGTGACCCTAATATTTGCGGATAATTTGGTCACTCGTTTCCGAAATATTTGTCTCAACTAAATAGAAAGAGTGCAAATTCCTCTTGCGAATAAGTGATCGAACACAATATTGTTTCGCTCCATTCATCATCCTAACTCGGCAATTCCAACAAGCAAAATTTGCTGACATAAATAAAAGGAAAAAGCTTAGAATTTGGCTAGGGGAACCACGTCAACCTCACCGCTCCTCCATTGTTTTAACGATCACATCCAAGTGTTGACCATAAAAAATTCCTAGCTTCTCACCAACTTTGAAAGTTAGAACTTCCTCACTAAATCTTTGTGTATTTCTATTCGCCCTCAAAATTACTCTATTTATGTTATAGATGTTCGGTCCCGACGATACTATCATGTGCCCACTACTACTCCCCGAGGCAATCAATCCATCACATCCATTTTCATTTTCTTCCGTATTTATGGCTGCCAACGAAACTACTTGATGGTGTGTTTCCGGTATATGGTTCCAACTTAAATTTCCTGAAATATTCTATCGAACCGCATCCTCAACCGTTTTGGAAATTTCCCCAATCAATGATCGTGACCCGCTACCTAGACCCATCCCATTCCCCACATTAGTACTCAATATTTTATTGCTCACAGAAACCGACTCATCACTGCCCCCAGAAGTTCGAGCACTGCCACTGTCCAAGGCATTACCCTCATTAACCTGCTCATCCGAATCACTACTACCAACATCATCCCTATCAACCGAATGAGAACAACCCACTCTTTGTCTTAATTTCGCAACCACAATAATGTTCGTCGATCCCACTTTTAATTTAAGCACTTTCCCAACCATCCCAACCGGCATCGAAACAAGGCACAAAACCACATCCAATCTTTTCGGACTATCAAAATCAAAATCAATAGCTATCACCCTACTAAAATTCACAGCTAATTTCTGAACTAACGGTTCACAAACCACAACTGGAGGAATACCCATTAAGTCAAGGTATAAAATGCACTCCGACGTCGAAAACTCATTTGAAATATAGTTAACTTCAGAGATAACATTTAACATTACCTTCCAATCATCATTCACGAAATCATGCATATTGTCTATCACATCAAAACCAACGAGAACAAACTCACCTCCACAAGGCACCGCAAAATCAATGTCAAAACCTTTTTCTTTAATTAAATCAAAGATATTACATACATTTGAGATCGATGACAATTTCACTAAACAAGTCCGAGGTCTCCAAGATGATACCTCCACAATTAGGTTGGAGATTGGTCCAGATTCCTCCACTCTCCCCAACACTTCATTTTCCTCTACTACCTTGGATCGAACCACTCCAGCCACCCCCAAATTCTGACCTACTGTCCTTGCCATATTGCTCCCAACTTGACAAGGTTGTCCATCATTCACCACACTAGCGTAGGATTAGTCTCCTCTCAATGATTCCTTAAAAACCGTTCTATTTTTAGGTTTGGTTGGTGGTTTTTGTCTTTCTTCCATGGTAGGATTTGATCTTGAATAACAAGCTTTAAAAGCTCTCATTTTAACAGAGATGGAATTCAGCCTGAACAACACCTCCTGCAGCGGAAGGGAATTGTCAATCTTAACGAAACCAAAGTTTAGATTTCTCCAATTTCTTCTCCTTGCAACAATATGCTTCCTGTCATGCCAATTTTAAAAAAAAACCTTCCTCGTCGCGTCCTGTCCATATTGATTCGGGAAATTCTCAAAATATATATTGCTTGAGTCTCGATTTTGGTTAATGTACATCTTAGGGTATTGATTGTTTGGATTGTTTCGGTTGCTTGAGAGGGAGAATTTTCTCTAGGAAAAGGATAAGGGTAATGGTGTCTATCCTGGGAGTAAGTACAGAAGGATGTACGGTGGTTACGGGTGAAAGACTGGTTGTGGCGGCATGGGTAGGTGCTCCGTGGATGCGCCGCCATTAGGTTTTCTTTTGCATTTAATAATTGTTAACACAAGTAGTTTTGAGTGATTGAACTAGAGAGAAAAAGAGTAATTAACGTAAAGTATGAACAGTTAGAAAACAAACCAATCTAATATTTAATTCCAATTCCAATTTAACTCAATCCATAATGAAATTACTCCCCTTAATTTAAATTATCAAGCAACTCAATATTCAACAAAAATTGTCATATATATAAAATATTATTGAGAAATCAAAATAAAATAAACTTCCATCCTTTCTTTATTTATTTGCAAAACCATAATTTATGATTAAATTTTTTATATAAATTGAGTTAAAAAACTAAATTCTATAAAATAAATAGGGTAAGCTTAAAAACATGCCCAGTAATTTCACTCATTTTTTAAAACGTGCATTATAGAATTTTTTTTAAAAGAATATGTCATGTAGTTTATAACCATTAACAAAAAAAATGATTTCTAATTTTTAATTGAGTCATAAAAAGGGGTAATCGTATTAATTTTGAAAATTTTTTAAGCTTAGTTAATAAACAATACACCTTAATAATAAAATTAAAATTTTTCTAAGAAGCAAGAATATTTCTTTTTTTTTTTTTTTGAATTTTGAATGTCATTTAAAACTTTAAAAAAACCATAATAAAATGAAGAATTTCTGAAAATTATTCAAATTTCGATGTATAACTCTTAAATAATATGATTAAATTATAATAATGTTAAATTGATTGAAATATCTTTTCTAACACTATTTTTTTAATGAAAATATTTTTTTCCTCCTTATGCTACTAGTTATAAGCCACATGGCATGTTTTGAAGAAAAAAAATTCCACAAGGTATATTTTTTAAAATTAGTGAAATCACATGACATGTTTTTCAAGTTTACCCAAATAAATATGACAAAGAAGTGAGGAAGCATGTAGATCCTCACGCCCCAAGGTAAAAGGTGGTAAATTTTTGTAAGGGTACACTTCAAAAAAGTATTTTGTAGTTTCACTCATTTGCAAAACAAAGTTTGAGAAATTTGGTTTTTGCAAAAAGAGGTTTGTGGCTAGATTAAAATTGGCAAATGTGGATAAAAAATATTTTTTGTTCAGAATTAGGTGTTATAATGATATTTTAAAAAAAAATCAACATTCTCATACTTTAACCTTATTATTATTTAAAAATTATACGTCAGAATTTGAGTAAGTTTCGGAAATTTGTTTTATTTTTTATGATTTTTTAAATTTATCATCATATTTTAATTGAGAAAAAATAAAAAATATTAATCACTTATGTGAGTGTATTGCATTTTTATTAGCCTTCCCGCAAAAAGCAAGTAAGAACGAACAAGATTATCCATTACGGTGATATATTTTAATATTGAGATTCATTTGCGTATAGATCTTGAAAACCATAAACCCCCTTTTACAATAAAAAAGTTTTCAAACCCTATTTTACAAATTAATGAAACCACATGATACTTTTTTTAATGCCCTATTTGTAACATATCTAGATCTCATCTCATTTCCTTTTCGATCATTACCTACGAAACTTGTATCAAATGCATCCAGAAAGAATCCAACCATAGTTCGAAGGTATAAGACAACTAAGGTTTCTTTGTGTTGAAAATATTCGATCTGCCCATCTCGGGTCAATTTGGTTTGTTGGACTGAATTGGAAAATAAATTAGTTTAGTGACTTAATTGTAAATCTTAAGTCTTAAACATAAATGATTATTCCCATGAGTATCTAAAGTGGTATTTTACCAATTTTTCTCTATAAATAAACGTTCATATGTAATGTGTTAGAGTTGATGAAAAATTTGACAATCCATTTTCTCTTTCTTGATTTTCTCATACAACAGAAAAATCCCGCTTGTTGAGAAAATGAAAAGAGGAAGCAAAGAAATGGTAAGACAAATAAAGGACTTTTTTCAATGAAAGTAGACACGCAATGGAATTAGAATGGTAAAATAGACCAAAATTAAATAAAAGGCAATTCATATTTGTCCGTAAAAAAGAGAATTAAGAAAAGTGATAAAAAAAAAATTGAATAGGTATCAGACAAAACGCAACTAGTTTTTGTTGGAAATTTAATACTCAATAGAACAACTTTGATTAAAATCAAAGAAAATATTACAAGAACACACTCACTCAAATACAACACTACAACCCACTCTTATTTTTTCTTCTTTTCTCTCTTAAGAAGTTCTTACTTCTACTTGATAAACAACCAAACAACACACCTATTTATAGGTGAATGATACAACTCCCAACTAACACATTTACTAACCACAATATCTATCTAACTGCAACTCTCAACTAAAACAATTAATAGCTAACTTATTTATTTGAATTTAATGACCTCCAAATTGGTTGTAATTAATAACCTCCAAATTAATTTGGATTTTTTCTTAATTAGATCAAGTTTATAATCCAACAGGAAGTACAGCATTTAACATTCCAGTTATTTCAAGGAATAAAATTGCCCCCGAAATAGCAATACATAAGTTCACGAAAAGGGCCAAATTCAATGGATCCTTGAGCCATTGTTTAGCCATTATTATCACCGAAGTCCAATCAATAGATAAATTCACGAAAACCGTGACCACTCGAAAACAAAGGGTGTGATAGCACATATTTTTTAGAAGATTGACGAAATTCTCCTCAGGTATCGTAGAGGTTATCATCATACTTTACATAATGATAATTCTATACATAGCTAGATGAAAAGCAGTGTTATTGAAACCGTACCGTACCGGCCGGTTCAACCGGTCAAATGGGTACAGGCCAGGCATACGGTCGATTTGAAGTACTTCACCGGTTTTGAAAAAAACCGCATCCTACCAGTTAATACCGTTAAAATACCGGTATATCACTAAACCGGTTAAACCGATATTTAAAAAAAACTTTTCAAACTTTAGTTTAAAAGCTTCCCGTTCAAGTTCTTTGCTTTTATCGCTACGTTTCCTTTCAAAATCAAAATCAAAAAAGTAAAATCCTAGAATTGATAAAGATTTTTTAGAATTAAAATTTGAAAATTTGTTAAGGATATTTATTATTTAAATACTACATTATTTTTAAAAAAATTCATTAATACGGTATTACCACCTATAATACCGGTAATACCAGTCATACCACGTACCATTAGCTTCACCGGTATTGTGTCCGGTACGGTATTGATAACATTGATGAAAAGTAATAATGGTAATTCTCGCCAGCTAACATTCTGCAATCTTAAGAGTGACCTGTTTATAAATTTTAGTTGGCTGGCTCTGCAATCGCTAGGTGCTTTTTATTATTGATCCAAAAAGATAAATTTAGACCCTTTGATTATCTACTGCAATTTTTTTCAAAACTCAACTCTTTGACAAATTGTTCTGCTAGTATTATGATTATTATTACAAGGATCAAATGAATCACCATTCCAAGATCAATAAATAAATCAATTAAAGATACAATGAAACAAATATGCACTCAAACTATTCTAGTAATGGTAATTCTCGCCGGCGACTTTCTGCAATCAAACTATGATGCCGATGATTTAAGGGCACCTCAGAAGCACCTTCTTGCTGGATTCAAGAAACAGACTCTGAATCATTCACCTGTGCATATCCTGCTGGCCTCATTAACAGCAGCTGCTAAAAGCGCTTTGGCCCGCCAACTCAAGAGCATGTTCATAATCCCGCCAACTTCAGAAAGAACTTCCAATGGAGGTGATCCATTTTCAATTTGCAATGATGGGCATGATATGGCAGGAGAACTCATTACCCATTTCTCCTCATCGTAAAGCTTATTTTTATCAATGGACGTTCCCCAAACATTGAAACTCAAGCCAAGTCCGCTCATTTGCTCAGCATTGTTATAGTTCAATACTTGTATCCTAAGGATCTTCTTTCAAAATGTTGCTTTACAAACCAAGGATCTGAAATTATCTCATTCCACGTTTTGCAAACACATTTTCATATAACAATTCTGTTTACAGATATCCGCAAAATGGTATTTTCTACTATGTTGCTAGGAAGATCTGAAAATGAGACAACAGAATACTGATTCTGTCCATATTCTTCTTTCATGTACGCCTCCTTTTGCAATGAAAGCTGCAGTGCTCCTTCCAATAGTTTCCTGTAAATATACAATTATCGGGAAACGGAATCAAATTGAGTTCATGTCCATCGTATATAACTTTCAAATATACTATTCCATTTTTTTTCCATGCCATTATAAATCATCACAGAAGATAAATTAGTCCACATAATACAGAAACCACAATAATGATTTGAATTATTAATTTCATTAAGAAAGTATGTAGCTTATCAAACACAAAACAATTATGGAGCTATCTATCATTGTTATTAATCTTTCATAAGATAATGGGTACTTTTGGTCATCTACTCTAATGTTCGCAAAACCAAAATCTTTGAAAAATTGTTCTGTTAGCTTCATAATTAATACTCAAATCTTCGGATCATGTTCAATCTGTGGTATTTCTTTCATAAAAATTAATTACAGTTCAATCAAACTATTTTAACCTAGCAGCAGGAAGTGAATTGCACACTCAACATAATGGAAATTATAAACCCTTACTCGGCAGGTAAATGTTATCATAGTAAATTCGCCGGCGACATTATGCAGTCGTGATAATATTGCTGTTTTTTCTTCCAATCCGATCTGCACATAAGATTTTGATTAATTGCTTGAAAATTATCAACAATTAGACGAGTACGTCTGTCCTTCACCAATATCCTAAATAGGTAAATCAAAATGTGAAACCTAATTTGTAAGACATCACAGATCTATTCAGATTTCTCTCAATTTGTCAAGATTTATTGATCAGATATTTCCGTAGCCATAAATAAAAGAAAATAAAGAGGAAGATGAGAAGACATTATACCTTTTGCTGAATTCTTTTGCGGGAAATTGAGGAAATAAAAATGGATCGGATTTTTGCATCTCTTCTTGAATGAATTCATCGTCTCTTTCTCTAAGAGTATTGCAAAAGAAGCGGCCACAGAAATTTGAAAGTTACATTTTGTTTTATATAATGGTTCTGATTTTAGGGTTTCACCATTTCACTTATTTTGTTTCCTTTTTTGTAATGATTTTGCCAATTTGGTTTTCTTTTAAAACCCAATATTAATTTGATTTTTTATGCATATATAAAATCATTTATTGAGAAAAATGGGATTTTATTTATGGATCCTTGTATTCTTAAGTGAAAAAAATACCCTACACAAAGAATACCGGTATCCATATATAAAATACCTAAAATAATACTTCACTCTTCTTTTTTTTCTTAAGTAATGAGAGGAAGGTAGCTTTTAAGTTTAGGTTTCAGGATGATTCTATGGTACATGTTATCTATTGTAATGTACTGTAATCTTATAAAAATGTATTTATGAAGTTAATATTTTACTTTTACAAATTAATATAAGTAAAGGAATATAATTTCTTATGCTCGTTCCTAATTCAGTGGTATTTTCTTACTTAAATTGTATTATTCTCTATCTATACTTCATTTTCCAATTTAATTATTATTGTAATTATTCACAAGCTTAGTAATCTCAAACCTCTTTTTCTTTGCTACCATTAATGCTTAATTGATTCCGTCCACCATTGTTTCCAAAATTAATCAAGCTAGGGAAGATATAAGTATCATTAAACTGATTGAATTTGTCCTTTATCTTTGAAAACCCTTTCAAGATTGCTAAGGATTTGACACTGATTTTTATGAACTTTTCTCTTTCCACCGACATTGTCATGACTTCAAACAAAATTTTTGGTTTTTAATTTGTGTAACAAGAAGCTAATTTGTTATTGGTATAAGGCTTTTGCTAGTGGAAGATATTGGGTGAATTAATTACTAGTTTCTCTTTAATTGGAATGAAGTTTTTGTTCATCAATTTAACCATGAAAATTGAAATAATTAACAGCATATGTTGATTTGTTCGATTATAATTTAATAAGCAAAAGAACAAGATTGGCTGTTGAAAATAAGAACCAAATATTTTTTGAAAAAAGAAAAGTGAAAAGGAAAATGAGAACTCCAATTATGCAAGGAAAACAGAGACAACAAATTAAATCAAGGCAGTGGTAGAAAATTGCGAAGTAGTAATGGTGGGAAATTGAGAGATTATAAAGGAGATGGTATTAATATGGTGATATATATTAGAAAACATATAATTTATTTAAATAGAAAGATACACAAAAAAATTTAAGAAGATGGAGGAAGTCAAAGTAATAATGCACAATTGTCTCAAACGGTAAAAGACAACTTGCCCAAGAGTCGTAAGAATGACCAAAGGCGTTGAATCTAATCTATGAAGGGTTAGATGATGTAATGTTTGAGAATGTGGAAAAAGCAACCACTTCCAAACAAGCATGGGACCTATTACGAGCTTCTCTTCAAGGGGAGGAGAAAGTAAAGAAAGTTTGATTGCAAATGTTGAGGGGAAAATTTGAGACGATGAAAATGAAGGAAGAAGAATCCGTTGTTGATTACTCATCGAGAGTAAAGCCTGTCGTAAATCAGATGCGACGGTACGGTGAAAAAGTGAAGGAGACCAAGATCGTTGAAAAAGTTTTATGATTGCTACCGCAATTTTGTTGGATTATAAACTTGATTTAATCCAAACTAATTTGGAGGCTATTAAATGTGCTAGTTGGGAGTTGTGGTTAAATGGATGTTGTAGTTAATAAATGTGTTAGATGGATGTTGTGGTTAATAAATGTGTTAGTTGGGAGTTGTGGTTAATAAATGCGTTAGTTGGGAGTTGTATCATTCACCTATAAATAGGAGAGTTGTTTAGTTGTTTTTCATCAAGTAGAAGTAAGAGCTTCTTAAGAGAGAAAAGAAGAAAAAATAAGAGTGAGTTGTAGTGTTGTATTTGAGTGAGTGTGTTCTTGTAATATTTTCCTTGAGTTTAATCAAAGTTGTTCTCTTGTGTGTTATATTTCCAACAAAGTGGTACTAGAGCCAGGTTCAAAGCTCGATTTCGCTTCCGAAAGAAATTCATTTCATTTCCGGGTGCAAAGAAACCAAGTTCAAAGAAATCTGCAGTTTACAAGGGAATATAATTCCATTGCTGTTTCCTTGCAGAATTCGTCAGAAAATCTACAGGTTGTAAGGGAAATCAATCTCTTGCAGAAATCCGTCAGAAAATCTGCAGGTTGCAAAGGAAATCAATCTCTTGCAGAAATCCGTCAGAAAATCTGCAGGTTGCAAGGGAAAACAATATCTTGCAGAAATCCGTCAGAAGG
>CATIWQ010284206.1:0-21418 GCA_949673415.1 Euphorbia schlechtendalii | reverse complement strand
ATATATATATATATATATATATATATATATATATATATATATATATATATATATATATATATATATATATAGTTAGTTAAATAATTTAAAATGTTCGAGGAGGATTCCCATATGGAGATCGTCAGGTGGTCAAAAATCGTGTGATTTAAGGATAAATTTCCCGAAAAGCCGTCATCATTGAACGCACGAGCTGGTACAAAATCCCGTGCTCACAGTCGCCTTTGAAACAAATTCAGGCACCTATTCCCAATCATTCCAAGGGGCACACGATAATCGTAGCCAAAGAAGGAAATGGTTGTCGACTATAAAAGGGATGCCGTAGAAAGAAACGGTCAACCAGCCCACAAGGGGCATCAAGCACCAAGGTATTCCGAAGAAAGAAACGGACAATCCCGCGAGGACACGGTGCCAGAAAGAAAGGCTCACGTCATCACCAATCTAGTGTAAAGAAGGCACCAACATCACTAGTCAAGTATATTCTCAATCCCTCCACTCCATTTCGTGTGATCATACTGGTTATACAACTAGCAATTATCACATGAAGGGTAATTGTGAGCACGGGATTTTTCACTAGCTCGCACGTTCAATGATGACGGTTTTTTGAGATTTTTATCCTCGAATCACACAATTTTCGATTATTTAAATATCTCCGAATGAGAATGTTAATCGCCGACGAGTTGTGTTAAGGACTTTAAATATAAAAAAATTTTGGTAAATTTTTATTAAATAAATATATAAATTCTAAAACAAATAATAATAAAAAAATAAAAATCAAACCGAATTGGGCTCGTCGAATGGGCGAGCCCACTACTCTCGAGTGCCGGAAATTCCAGTGAGGGTCGCTCCTCGCTGGAAATTCCAGTGAGGGGCTGGAATTTCCAGCGAGCCTAGTCTATCCCCGTCCTGAACTCCTATACATTCGGCACTTTTTTGGATTGAAGGGAGCTCAAAATTTTTGGAGAAAAATTCTATTTTCACCAGAAACAACGCAAAAAAATATTTTCTTTCAATATTTTCTTGAATCCAAAACACGTTTGGATTCCAAAACTTTTGGTTTTCAAATCAAGTTTCTTTCATCTATTTCTTCTTCTAAAATCCTCAGATATTCTCGGGTCTAAAACAAATTTAGAAACCAAGTCTGATTATCTTTTAGATAAATAAACACTTATTTTCCATTCAAACCACAATTAAATCAAAATGAACGAGGAACACACCCGAGGATCATACAGATACGCCGAAGTTGATTCACGCTAAAAGGGTAAGCCTCTGAGTTCCTAGAACTGCGGATTCTACGCTCATCGTCTGCTGCTTCTTCTTTCCATTTTATATGTGGACCTAGAAATTATGTTATTTGTTATTATTGCAAATGTTGTAATTTTTTGTATTCATCTGTAATTTCTTCATTAATGGAAATTCATGTTAGAATACCCCCACGAAGTGAATATAAATTATTCCCGGATAACAGGACTCACACTTTGCCATGTGGTCATTTTCACTAATAAAATTTTACCAACATATGTATAAATAAAAATGAAACTTTTTTATTTAAAATGAGAACTTTTAACCATCGATATTTTAATTGGGCCACACGAGCCTTTTCAAAATTAAATCGATCATATGAGCAAATATTGTACTATATTTTGTGCTAACCGTTGTGGATGCAGGTTAGATGTATGTTTAGGTTTTATTTTCCTTCGGGTATCGCAATTTCAATTATTTTTTTTAGAACTGTAATTAATAGACTAGGAGGGCAGTTGCATCCCTGAGGCTATGTAATCTTTAATCTTTACTTTTCCGCATTTATTTACTACTTTATGGATGGATTTACCGCTTTCAAATATACGTGAATAATGCATAATAACTCGAAAAATGACATAAGTGTGAATATACACAATTAAGAAAATACAGTTTTCTATATATGTAATATAATGTGATCCAATAAGAAATAAGTAACTTATCCCGAACCCGAATCTCTGTGTCTTAGTGGGCCGCCCCATGGAAGTTAAGCCTCACAAGACTCTAATTCCTAGAAAGAGCTAATCCAGGTGGCGACTCTACACTAAGAGATGGCAGATTTGAATTTGACTGATCTTAAAATGTTTTCACTTTCTCAATCCAACTTTTCCAAGTTCTCGACCCGGTAGGAATTTATTTTCCACATTAAAACACCTCAGAGGACTGCGCCTCTCATCACCGCGCGCTCTCGGCCCATTGCTTTGTGTCGCCCCTGAACCAACGAGCTTTGTGTGTCCGCTCCTTCATCATCTGCCTCCTCACCATGCTATTCTTCCTAATTGCTTCAAGCAAGATCAACTATGGTTTGATCTCTACGGTTGAGGACTTGGCATCGATCTAGATGCAGAACTGGCCACGACCATCATAGGCCAGCTGTACTATGGCCTGGATTATGTGGTGAGGTCCCATGACAAGGCCCTCAAGCTGAGCCATGTCTTGCTCTAGGTGATTGACTCAGTCTTTTTGACTTAATCTTTTATTTGCAATTTCTACTGACTTATCTAAGTTTTATCTTTATCACAGGTTCAGGCTTTCAAGTATCACATTCTCCCTCACCTGGTCTTCAAGACCGAGCTAGTTGTTCACCACTTTTCTACTGATAAGTTTTATAATTTATTCGCAAGATTTGGCTATATATTAATGGCGCCAAAAACTTGTTCACGTAAAGTATAGGTGTTGTCAGTACCTCTTATCAAATAGAAAAATGATGATAACTACAAGTATACAGTTGCAATGTAGTTTTAAAAGATATCGAATCCACAAGGAAGGAACCAAGTCTAAAGATCAATAAGGAAGATAGAATAAAGAAAATAAAATATTTTTGGATTTTAGTTGGGAGGATTAGAATGAAGAGTGGATAGATATATGTATGGAAGACTAGAGATTCTAAATATATAGATTTTCCCTATGAAATAAGTATAGCAGAGAAAACATGCAAGTTCAACAAAGATGTTACGATTCACTAAACTAATTTAATAGACTCGGTTCAAAATATCCAGATGTTCAATTGTTCGCTGTAGAGAAACACATGAAATAACTTTTCTAAACCTAGCGCAAACGAATTAAGATAATTATATAAATCTGGACAACATCAATACTATGCTTAGTACGGGTCGCTCTCACATAGCCACATTTAGCAAGTACCATTCCAAAAATGTTGGCTCACTAAACAACGTTATATCATAGATCCAGTGATTATACACGATATTGTTAACCCCAAAACTACTCTTAAAATTAACTCCAACGCATATAACTTGATTAATATAAAAGACTTAACACGAAATACGCATTATGATACATAGACATATCATAAAATTTGAAATAGAAAGTACAAGTAGAAAACAAAGCAAAGTTGTAAGGTATGCAAGTGAAAGCTAAAGTTGATCAAACCGTATCCACTCTTTAATGGGAGTCGTCAATTCCCGCAATTCCTGTGTCTTTTTTGAATTCGATCTCGGCCCATACAGAACCTCCGCTAGGATGCTATTCTTTGCGAATATCGAACAAATGAATATTGAAGAATAAAAACTTTTATTAATAAGTGATTTGCAAGTACACTTAGAGAAATCTAGTGATCGAAACAAGGATTCGAATTACTTAAACATTTTCTCTCTAACACTTATGAACGTAACAAATTCTCTATCTATACACACACTATATCTCTTTCATGCACGCTAATGCTGCACTCCCTTCATGCCATGAATTTGTAAGGTTTGGAGCCCTATATATAGAGTTCGAAGGGTTGCGTCTATCCAAACAAAGAGTTGTGTCCATTGGCGAAAGATTGCATCACTTCATTGTGATTGGTTGAGAAGCTTCAATCTAATCCATAATGGATTGACACCTTTTCATGATTGATTGATTTCTGATAGGTGTCTATTCATTGGTAGTTGATGGCGGTTGATCATCCTTATCTGGCAGTTGGTAGTTAAGAAGATTAAATAAGAAAATCATCCAAGTCTCAACTGTGATATATAAGTCACAACCGTGAATCTTTGATTACCATATTTCTATTTTGAAGAAGAATAAGTCGCAACCGCGAATTGTTGTCGTGACCGTGAATTGCATTTTTCTTCAGAATTCTCCTTGTAACTTCACCGATCTTTAACAGCTTCGATCCTAAGCCAAATCTTTAAGTTTCACATATTTTTTTGCACCTTTTTCACTATTTTTTCATAGAATTCCAATTTAGATCATTTTACTCCCAAGATTTACCTAGTGTCTGCATTTGCAAAAAAAACAACTACATACCACATGAAACCTTTTGTATGAAGTATAAAAATGACTTAAACTATAGTTTTTAGTGTATAAAATTATTATGATAATTAGTGTAATTATTCACTTATCACCAGTTTAGGATGAGCCTTTTCTAGCCATTTGGCTCCGACAGATCAGAGGTCACCGCAAATGGCGGACCGGATACCGGGAGTGCCTTCGTAACCTGATGATCGAGAAGGTATTAAGTTATATCCTTAACCCTTTTTATTACTTCTTTGCTTTGATAAACTTGTTGTAAATGTGCATTCTCTTTATTTTCATCGGAGGTTAATTCGGACCCTTGAACTGCCGTACCGAATCGGGCCGTGGTAGTGACTATGTAGACTACCATCAATGACCACTTGCTAGTGTTGGAGAGCCCTCCTTCCCTCCAGTGGTATTTCAGGGAACGGGTCTGAGCTTAGCGGACCTCCACGATTGTGGAGCGGCCCGTTCCTCTTCATCCTCCCACTGGCATCTTTTGGCCGAACTTGATGATCACTTTAGTGGCGGATGGAGATACCTACCTGAATGGGAACAGTGTAGTGGCTCCTTCTGTTGGTGGTTCCTATAGGGCACATATAGAGCAGCTTCTTCCCCCTTACCCTCGCACCTCTCCTAACGACACCGAGGATTAGCATCGCTAGAAGGTGATAGAGATGATGGGTGTGACCTTTTCGGATAGCGAGGGGGAGGAGGATGATATCAGAGGAGGTGGTAGAAATGACTATCCTTATAGAAATCCCGGTCATGAAGGTGGTGCCGGTATTGGAGGCCACGATGGCGGTAGCGGAGGTTATGGTGATAGAGCCAACAGCAGGGGTCAAGTCAGCGATGGCAACGAGGGCCATGGTGGCGAAGCTGGTAGTGGGGATCAAGGCGGCGGTAGTGAAGACCACAGCAGCGACAGTGCAGGTTCTTCGAGGGTACGAATAATTTCTGATTTGATCTCTTTTGGATTTATATTGTATTTTTCTTGAGTACTCATTATTCTCTTTCTGCTTAGGCCGGTATGGGTAAGCGGGCTTGCTCTAACCAAGCCAACTCATAGGAGTAGGTTTGTGGAGGGTCACCTCTAGATACCACCTTCTTGCTGATGGCGAGGGTAGGGGAGCGACAGGCACACATGATGCCCCCAAGTTTGCATACATGACCTTTGCTCCTGATAGCACCACCCACATGAGTTTCTTCTTTCGGAGCTTGACTTTAAATTCCAATGATTCATATCTTGACTTTTACTTCTCAATGGCAGGTTCCACTAGCTGCTGTTTAGACGTACGTCCGGCATTACCTGTCTGCTCGTAACATGATCATCATGTAGTACGGGGCAGTTGAGGTAATCCTATTAAAAATTCATGACATATGCACTATTTATGTATGCATGTTGGGTTTATGAGATGATGTGTATGCTTATTCGTCACATGTTGACATTTTCGTGAATGTTTGTGTTATGATGCATGCTCTCCACTGCAGGCCTTGATTTCTATTAAGCACCAGAATTATTTGAGGTCCCAAGATAACGTGAGGACCCAGGATCTGAGGGCAGTTGGCCCAGACTCACAGGTTTAAGCATCCAGAAGCATCAGATGGGAGATGGTTAAGGATATAATTAGGTACTTCTCGCTCCAGCATGCACCGGGGCAGGTCAGGGAACCGGGATATGGAGGTGAACAGCCGCACTACTGGGACCGAGGATGCTGAGGATGATGGGGACTCCTCTTCTATTTAGATTTTCTTTGTTTATTCCTTGATTTGTAGGGGTGAATTTACTGTAGTTTTTAGCGCTGCTGACGCCTTTTGCATAATTTCTTGCTTTTCCAGATATTTTTGTTGAATTTGACTTAATTGCAATGTTTGATTTTGCTTTTCATAATGATTTTTGCAATTTCATTTCTTAGAGGTATATCCTGGAAAATTTCTCAGTCCAAAATTGATCCGAAAACTGACTTTACGATGAGACGACACTTCCGATTAGCTGTTGTAGCTGTTATATCATTAACTATATCAGAAAATCTAGCTTGCTAATAGATATAGGCAATCTACCAAAAGCCTAATATCATTAACAATATCACAATATCATTAACAATATCACAACATCAATAACAATATTGCGCAACATCGTTAACGATATTGCACAAAATTTCCAAATTATGCTTTCTTTCTACTCTTCTTCAGATGACATCCCACAACCAACAACTATGGGCTTTCTTGTGCACTCTAAAGAACCCTGACTGGAAGAAACTCGAGAGGTTCTACTTATGGGGTCTCTGATATCTCACCTTTCACCCCGTGAATACGACCTTAGTTAGGGCCGCAATTTCATTTTGGGACCCAATCGCCCACATCTTCTGGTTCTCACACATGAGCTTTACCCAATGATAGAGGAATATCAGGCTATCCTCGGGATTCCTTATCCTCGAGCCTTCCCTTTAGCAGTCTCATCCTACCATTTTGGTGCCGAAGCTACTCTCCAAGGGTTGTAGAATTTGGATTCCGTGACCCCTTTTCCCGCTCACCCACCATCTCTAGGAGGGTTTTGGGCTAACGTGGTGTTGGAGTGGTGCATTGGTGCCCCTAGATCTCACATCTCTTGGCCTTATATGTTGGCTCTACTCTTGATATCAGAGTTTATCTACGGGGTTGGCTTGTTACCCCGTTTCGGCTGATATCCGTTATCGATTCACTTTCTCGGGGGAATTCTCCATCTGCTCTGGTGCTGGTCAAGAAACTTATTAGCATGGATGACGCCATCTCCCACCCTAACCTTGTCGATGACCACTTCACACTTCTCAAGGTAGGACCGAAATGACGATTTATGACTTTCCTCATTTTATGTTATTCTAACAAGGTTTACTTCAGGTTTGGCTATTGGAGAAGCTTTCCTTGATTAGTGATCCAAGAGGTAATCTTTCTGATTATTCACTCGTTACCTATAACAAGCGAGGGCTAACCACTGAGGGTCATTCCCGGATGATTGAGCAGAGTTGGATTTAGGTTTTCAGCCAGCTTTCTGATGACAGGATCCGCTAGCTTTGCCCCTGGTGGACAATCACCCACGACACGATTCTGATGCACGAGGATGGGATTCTTTTTATGGGCTTATACCTCTCCACATTCTACTCCCCCAATCGCATATGTAGGTAGTACGGGAGGTGCTAGAGGATACCACGTAGTATATGCTCTTCCTAGGTTTCTAAGTGGCATCATTCTTGGCCAGACAGGTTATCGATCTTGTGGATTTAGCACACCCAATTTGCTTGCCTTGATTATGGAATGGCCAAGACTACGGAGATAGACAAATTCTATCATTGATGGCTTGGAGCTATCAGGTCCTTGACAGACCCTAACCAATATGCCTGGGTGACATGTGAGTGGTCGAGGGAGGAAGATGGCCTGAGCCCTTATGATTGTAGGTAGAGCTATCTCGATGATTTGTCAAGAATGATGCTATTTTTTGAAAATTAATCAATATACCAGTGTGGTATGATTCTATCGGATTTATTTATCTTTGCTTTTTCTAAGTACAAACTATTGGACTAATTATATTGTAAGATATGTGTTGTTTACTTGTGATGTTTCAACCATTAGCATTCATACATTTCCATAATCATATGCATAAATATTTTTAGCAACAAATGATATCTTTATTAATGAAATCAAAGTACAAATGTTTCAAGTGATCTAACTCCTGCCATTAGCTAGCCCTCTCAGGTTTTCTAACTCATGAATTTATTTATCACTCATTGTCCTAAGTTTTACCTGAATCACCCTTTTAGGTTTTCAACTTAGCAGACTATCTTATTTTGTGAAAAAAGGCCCTAATTTTTGTTCAACCAATAAAGTGTTAGCTGACGGGCTTATTTATATATATACTTTTTCGTGTTTTGTACTGCTTTTCTAGATTTATTTCTTTTCCTAGACCTGATAGCGCTTAAGCCTATCTTGATTGATCTAGTTGACAAGTTCGTTGCCATCCATGTCCATGATCTTGACTGCCCCCTTACTCAGCACTTTCTTAACCACAAACGGTCCTTCCTAATTGGGCTTGAACTTCCCTCTGACATCTATGTTTGAAGGTCTCACCTGCTTTAGTACCAAGTCTCCTACTTTTAGGGGTTGCCTCTGGTGCTTGACTTTGTTATTGTACGCTCTGGCTATCCGTTGTTGATACATCAGTAGATGATCTAACGCTTTGAGATGGTGTTCATCGATTATATTAAGATGTTCAAACCTAGCTCTGGCCCATTTTAACTCCCCTAACTTAGCTTCCAGGGATATCCTTAAAGATCCCACTTCTATTTCTACTGGTAAGACTACCTCCATTCTGTATACCAGTGAGAACAGAGTCTGATTTGTAGGGGTCTGAATGCTCGTTCTGTAACCCTAGACTGTGAAAGGTAGTTTATCTGCCCAATCTCGATAAGTAGTCACCATCTTGCTTTGGATTTTCTTTATGGACTTCTTGGCCGCCTCCACTACCCCATTGTCTTGTGGTCTATATGGTGAAGAGAGATAATGCTGCATACTGTATTTTTTAAGGAGCTCTAACGTTACCCCTTGGAATTGAACTCCATTATCTGAGACAAGGTGGTGAGGGATCCCATACCGAGTGAAGATGTGCTTCTCTATGAACTTGGCCATTTTCTTGGTTGTGTTATTGAAGTAGGATTCAACTTCCACCCACTTAGAGAAGTAATCGATTGCCACTACAATGAATCTGTGGCCATTACTAGAAGAAGGGAGGATCTCTCCAATTATATCAATCCCACATGCCGAAAATGGCCAAGGATTAGATAAGTTGTGAAGATCTGAGGGAGGCAGATGGCTAAGGTCCCCATAGATTTGGCATTTCTTAACCTCCGCAGCGTAATCGGTGACCATGTATGAGCACGGGATTTTGTACCAGCTCGCGCGTTCGATGATGACGGCTTTTACGGGATTTTATCCTTGAATCACACATTTTCAAGTATCCTGACGTGTCCGAATTGGAATCCTCCTCGTTACTAATAAAATTATTTAATTTAATTTAGAAATTATTTAACTAAGAAAAAATACAAAAAAATATAAAATTAAAATATAAAAAAAATAAAAAAATAAAAAAATGGAAGGAGACATAATCCCGATTGCGGGGGAGCCTTGCGCGGAGGCAGCCTCGCAAGGAGGAAGCCTAGCGTGAGGCAGCGGGAGGCAGCCCGCGCGAGGCTGCGCGAGGCAGCCCGTGCGAGGCTGCGCGAGGGTCCTAAGTGACCCTCGTGGGGCCTGCCCGCGAGGGTCCAAAGGAACCCTTGCGGGGCCTCCCCGCAAGGTTTCTAGGCAACCCTCGCGGGGTCTCCCCGCGAGGGTCCTAAGGGCCCCTCGTGGGGCTTGCCCGCGAGGTTCCTAGGGAACCCTCGCGGGGCCTCCCCGCGAGGGTCCTAGGGAACCCTCGCAGGGCCTCCCCGCGAGGTTTCTAGGCGACCCTCGCGGGGCCTCCACGCAAGGGTCCTAGGCCCCTCGCCGAAAAAACTTTCCTTTTTTGGTCTTTTTCGGGATTTTCCTATAAATAGTAGTATCATTTTCGATAAAAGGGATCCGAAAATTATCAGATAAAAAATATAGCTTTAAAACGACCTTTGCTTCCAGGAATTAAAACAAACAATTTTTGGACTTTATACAACAACTTTTTTACCTAAACTCAGAGGAAGAGGACTTCAAATTGACCGATCGGATTCTTCGACGTGGATTCGTTAAGTAACGGTAAGCCTCTGAGTTCCTAGAACTGCAATTCCGTGTTTTCAGTATTTAGTTTCTTCTTCTGAATTTTCCTATGAACCTAGGGTTTTCATCTTTTATTTTATTTTAACTGTTGTAATTCTTTTTCATCTCTTTCTTTATCATAAGAAGATGTATGTTAGAACACTCCCACGAAGGGAATAAAACATATTCCCGGATAACAGACCATACTTTTTATCATTTGAGCAATTTCATTAATTAAAATGAGCAACCAATGTGCTAATAAAATAAACCGTTTTATTTAAACAATAAACGATATCGTGATTGATTTTTTTAGGCCACGCGGGCCTCACTAAATCCAAAATCGAACATACGTGTTATCCCCTGTGCTAACCTTTGTGGATGCAGGTTAGATGTATGTTAGGCTTTTATTTTCCTTCGGGTATTGTACATTTTATTTACTGTAGATGTAAATAATAGGTTAGCGGGCGGTTGCATCCCCCGATTTTTGAAGCCTTGTAATTTTATTTTCCGCATTTACTTTCCGCATTTACTTACTGTTTTTGCGGATGATTTATTTTTCCGTTTTGTGAATGTTTTAATATTTCGCAATACGTGAACTATGCATTTAACTTCAAAAATGGACTAAGTGCGAATATGCACAATTAAAAGAGAAAACGGTTTTCTGTAGATGTAATATATTGTGATCACTTAAGAAATAAGCAACTTATCCTGGACCCGAATCTCTGTGTTTTGGTGGGCCGTCCCCCGGAGGTTAGGCCTCACAGGTTTCTAATTCCTGGAAAGAGCTAACCCAGGTGGCGACTCCACATTGAGAGATGGCGGATTCGGGTTCGAACCGATCTAAAATGTTTTCATCTTTTTCTCTTTTTAACCTTTTTCCTGGGTCCCATACCTGGTGCTTTTCTTCCTTCCTTTTTTTAAAACACCCCGGTGGACCGCGCCTATGAACCTCCGCGCGCTCTCGACCCACCGCTCCGTGTCGCCCGCTCACACTAGTCTAAGGGATCACTCTATTACAACAAGGGAAAGGCACGCATCAAATGGTAATGCTTTATACTTAGATGCTAGGTCTTCTTTAATAAGTATTTATAGACCTAATGCATCTATGGACTATTTCAATCAAGATTATATCAATCATGGCATGCTTAGGATTTCCTTTTGGTTTAATTTTAAGTTTCGAAATTCTATCATGCCAATTGGTATGTTCATTACTTTTACAGATTTACCAGCATGTGCCACTTCCAACAATCTTACCTTTTTTGTTATCTCCAAAGTTAACACTTCTATTTATTTTACGCTTCAATGAGATGAACTACTACTCATCTCCATTCATGTTCCTCTAGCAACTGCTATCTAGCAACTGCTATCTAAATACCACATTCTAGTGTCATCAACAAATCTCAGGCTCACCTGCAAAATAACCATTTTTATGTTACTTCAATCAAACTTGTCATAATAACCATTTTTATTCCTTCACATGACAATACCATGTCCACCATTCCCATAAAAATTGCACGTTGTTTTTGGTTTGGGTTGGCTTGCTTTCCTATTTGGAAAAGCTTTCTTTTCCTGAGTAGAGTTACAAGTTTGGTTACTTAAAGTTGAATTGTTGGCTAGAGGAGGTACCCGTATTTCTTTCAAAGTTGTCAAATTAGCAGTCAACTCATCTAATTTCTTAGTGAGATTGTTCTTATAGCCCTCATGATACTCAGCTTTTTCTTTGAGAAAGAAGATATTAAGTGATGAGGAAGCAACAGTGTCTTCCAGATCCTCACATCTCCTCATTAGCTCCTTGATGTTTTTTCCTAACTTATTCATTAGCTTCATGACATCAAAGAGTACC
The DNA here is from genome assembly GCA_949673415.1 of Euphorbia schlechtendalii. Taxonomy (NCBI): domain Eukaryota; kingdom Viridiplantae; phylum Streptophyta; class Magnoliopsida; order Malpighiales; family Euphorbiaceae; genus Euphorbia; species Euphorbia schlechtendalii. The sequence goes on along the minus strand of CATIWQ010284206.1, from coordinate 9,567 downwards.
TAAAGAATTCTTCTATGGACAAAGGAAGTTCAGGTTGTACCTCAATTTGGGGATTCTTCCCTTTATTCCTCTTAGCATTTTGGTTAGCATCAGAATCGTTGACATTTGAGCCTGATGTTGAGCTTTTGCCTCTATCTCCATCAAGTAGAGATTGGATGAATCTTGTACTTCTTCATTAGATGTTGTAGATTCATCAGAGTCACTCCATTTTGCTACGAAGGCCCCATTCTTCTTTCCAAAATTCTTCTTAAATCTGTCATTTTGGGATTTAGGACAGGAAAATTGGATATGAACTTTCTCTCCATAGCCAAAGACTTGATGTCATTATTTTACTCCTTTGGTCCTTCCTCAACATCGTTCCTTTGTTGAGTTGATTTCTTCTTGCTGGGAAACTTCTTCTTGTATTTCCCATCTTTCTTCTTAAAGCTCTTGAACTTTCTAGTTAACAGTGCCATTTTTTCATCTGAATCTTCCTCAGTGCTTTCATCAGATGAATCAGCTTTGAGAACTATTGCTCCAATTTTCCTCTCCTTTCCTTGTTTTTATTCAAGTCATCATCATATATCCTCAAGGATATTTCATGAGTCAGAATGGTGCCTATAAGCTCATCATAACTATAGGTCATAAGATCATGAGCCTCCTCAATTTCGCTCTTCTTGGCATCCCACTCCTTGGTGAGACTCATTAGAATTTTCTTCACCATTTCTTTTTTGGCGAAGTTCTTTCCAATCTCTTCATCTCATCAATGATGTTAAAGAACTAGGTACTCATAATTTTAATACCTTCATTAGCACCCATTTGGAATAGCTCATATTCCTTGATCATCAAGTTGATCTTGGTCTCCTTTACTTTGTCAGTCCCCTCATAGGTGACTTTAAGCTTCCTCCATATCTCTTGCGTAATCTTGCATCTTGAAACCCTGTTGAACTTAGACAAGACTAACGGACAATATAAGTCATTGATGGATCTCTCATTCTCCTTGAGGAGCTTAAGGTCAGCATTATCATAATCTTCAAAACCAACAAGAACTTGCTACCCATTCCTAGTAGAAATATGTTGGCCAAGCTTGCTGGTTAACCATGCTTGCATGCTTTGAGGCTGAATGAAGTTTTTCATGTGATTTTCCAGAAAGAATAGTGTATAACCATAAAAAAGTGGAGGTCTGGTTACAGAAATTCCTTTCTAAGTGAGTGTTGTGTGCCTGTGACTGGGAATATATGAAGGATTATGATAATCCCTTTGGATCTTTGTACTCAAGATTGTGAAGTTTTAAGTTGAAAAACTGCTCTGATATCACTTGTTGGTCTGTATAGCTTATAGAAACAGTAAGGGGTGAATGCTTATTTACTTGTTCATCTTATAATTTAAAAAATCTTAGCCAAGTTAGTTTAATGAATGTTGAATATAAAATGTTGTGCACAAGATGTAGGACAAAACATCGCAAACCACTCAACTTGGGCTAACTTTGGTTTGGACATGAGTTGTGCTGAGTAAAATATTACTCAACTCTGGTTGGTTTTCCAAGCTAAGTAAAACTAAGAAAAAGATGTTAATGTATGAGTGAAGCTGATAAGATAAAAGATAAGTTAAAAGAATAATTAAACCTGTGATTTTATCCTAGTTCGACCCCTAGCCTATCTCTAATCCTTGGATTCCTTTCCGAGCTTAAATCCACTAGTGTTCACTCCTTTAACCAATCGAAGAATTCTTTGACTACCGGATAGATGGATTAACGTAAGTACCTTCCAAGCTAACTACCACTCTTAACAGTTTGAGTACCACTCTTAACAGTTTGAGTACCCTTCTGAAGCTGCTATCACTCATTTTTGAAATAAATAACTTAGGTCAGGAACTCAACTTATAAAATGTTGGTTCCTTTACAATGATTGACTTACCTACATTTAAGTTTAATAATATTCTCTCTAATATAAACTGAATAGTATTTGATTGGAATTTTCTTGATTGGAATTTCGAAAGCTATGATTTCTTGAACAAAGTTTCATCACTTTACAAAGTTAAGTGATTCACCAAGTTATAGACGATTGCTTCTGCCTCTGTTTATAGCTGTAAAATTTAGAAAGTAGTCATTGCAACTTACCGTCTAAATTTGGGTTGAAAATCTCTTTTCTTTACTTTCTCAAATTTCATCCTGTTTGAGACAATTTTGAAGCCGTTTAGAGATAGGATATCAAATGTTAAGGCACGATATTAATCAGTTGATTAATTTCTCATCAAGGTCTCCTATCATCAAGCAAGTCTATTGAGAGATTGCTTGCGAGATACAATGTAGAGGATTTTGATTGAATCCTTCAGCTGACGTAGTAGTTGCAAGGTGATGCTAGGAGACAACACAATGTTAGAAGATTCCTTTAGACTTGGACTTTAGTGAATATAGGCCAACATTCAGTATTGACACCTTTTCGCTATGAGGACCACTTGAATATTCTTTTGTTTTTAGCTCCAAATCCTTTTTGAAACCTGAAATGCATCAAACAAGAATATTCAGTTTTCACATAATGCTTAAAGGCAACATCATAATGTACTTTACTCAACATCGCATAAAAGCATACATCTTACGATAATATATATCGCATAAACATCGAAGTTGAGTTACTCAGCACAAGAGCTCACACAACACTAAGTATTAACCTAATTAAGCCTATGTCAAGTTGAGTTGTTTCTTCAAAAAAAAAATCTCAAGATGACTACTTAATTAAGAGTATACTTAGTACCTATTAATTTCACTATCATAAGTAATTTTTTATCTCCAATACTTAAATATTGTGAAGTATTATCAATTTGGGTTCGACAAGTACGTTTAGGAAGAATTTGTTAACATTAATGCCATATTGTTAATAGGGTCCTAATCTATCCTATTTTGGATGAAACACCCTATGAGCTTTGGAAGGGGCGCAAGCCAAAAGTTGGGTACCTCATATCTTTTGGATCTAAGTTTTATATTTTTAACACTAAGGAGCAACTAGCCAAGTATAACCAAAAGCAGACGAAGGAATCTTTCTGGGTTACTTGGTAAGCAGTAGATTATACCGAGTGTGTGTAAAGAGGACATAACTTCTTGAAGAATCTATGCATGTAGATTTTGTTGAAGGACATCATATTGCTAGAAGAGAAGATGATGATGATGTTCGTGAAGTTATTAACTTGCTTGAGATTCTAAACTCAGCACCTACAGAAGAACTAAATGACATCAAGATAGATGCTGACCAAATTCAAGCTATCAACTTCAATGAAGATTATCGGACTCAGCAACAGCAACCTAGTTAGCAGTATCAAACACAAAATCCAAATCTTCCTAGAGAGATTAGAAATCATCACAATCATTCATTTGATTGCATCATAGGTGATGTTCATAATCTTGTCATGACTATAAGCTAACTCAGCAGAATGACTAGTCATCCAATGTTCATATCATTTATTGAACCTAAGTTTGAAGATGCTAAATTTGATGACTATTGAATGATAGCTATATAAGAAGATCTTGACTAGTTTATGTGGGCCAACCCTGGTTTAAAGATCCAAAGCTTCCAAATCATGTCTACAAGTTGAAGTAAGCTCTGTATGAATTGAAGCAGGTGCCGCATGCTTGGTTTGAAAGATTAACTAAGTTTTTGCTCAACAAAGGCTATGTTAGAGGGAAATCAGACATATTCAGTATAATTTAACTCAAAAAATAACAAAATAGGTAACTCATCTAGACCTGAATCTCTGTATATGGTCTCGACAAATGCATATAAATGTACCAAAATTTCTCGGAAGAGCTAATCCGGGTGGCAACTACATAACATAAGCTAGAGATTTAGGTCTTGAGTCTTTTGAACTTGTTTCACATAACAAAACCTTTTTTACAATCGATTTTGAAAACCCCCCACACCTCATCGCACGGGTCCAGCACCTCGCAATGACCACGTGGGTCTGATACGTCATATGCTCACACTTGAATTATTATTTTTTATAACATATTTTCATACTATAATTCATATTTGAATTGAATATATAATTTTAATTCATTTCTAAAATAAAAAATACAAATCCATCTAAGTCCCGCTTAAGCCCTAGAGGCTTTGGTCGTTATACTAGTGGCTAACAATTTTTTAAACATTATATACCAAGTTGAGGGTTTTAGAGGTTCACTTGTGCCAAATTTAGGAGCTCAGAGGTTCATTTTGAGGTTGTTAGACTCAACTTAAAGATTTCTCAATTAAAGATTTTGACGATATTATACATGAAGAAAAGTAATCTATAAATCAATGTTTTAGTCAACATTTTATTCTAGGTAATTGAGGTTAGCTAAGTTTAAGTTACACTAAGTATGTTGACTTAATAATACTTTAACATATAATATCCTAAGTATGTTGACTTAATATTACTTAGGATATTATATGTTGAATACTAGCTGTTGAGTTAGTTACTCAACATAGTGAGAAAGTAAATAAAACAACTTCCACCTGTACGATATTTTGATGAGTTTTCATAAAATTACCTGTTATAACGTTGTATAATTTTAACTCTTTGTAAGGATAAAATATTCCTTAGTTTGATTCTTTGCATATCCAAAAGATGATGTGGCGTTGAAATAAAAAAGGGATGTTCAAGTGGTCCTAAAAGAGAAAAGCTATCAGTACGGAATCGTCAGCCTGTCTATAGTATAGTCCAAAGACTCAACAGACATTCTCGCCGTGTTCTGGAGCAAACCGTGTGACACTGCAAACATCAGAAAGCTTATCAAAGCAATGGATTCAACATAGCAGTTTGTGCCCTATCCCACCAAAGCAAAATCAAGAGTTGTTCAATACCTGGTGATAAAATCTTTCAACGTTTAATCTCACAGATTAATGGATTAATCTCGCGCATCAACGACTAGAAATGTCTATCACAACGGGTTAAAATTTGTCTCTAATGGGAAGAATTATGAAGACTAAATGAGAAGAAATATTGAAGGATTAAATGAATTTAGGTGCAAGTTTGTAACAACTACCTCTGCATTCTCCTATAAATAGAAGACTAAAGGCAACATTCAAACTTGGTGAATAAACCTAGAATTTCTAAGTGCATTAGCTCTGCTAAATTTACTCATCAAACAAAAAAATTCCCAAAAGTTGAAGTACTAAAAATTAATTCCGTTTTTCTCTAAGTCAAAGTAGATCACAAAATTCTTATTAGATCCTTTGTAAAGAGATCAACAATCTATAATTTGTTCTCTTAGACTAAATTTCAATTATCAAAGTGATAGCTCATTTAGGAAGGGTACATAAATCAGTTTGAGAGTTAACTTGAAAGGTACAAGCTATAATACTCACTATGAAGGCTTCTTCGCCTAGTTAAAGGAGTTGAGAATAGTGGATTCAAGCTCAGAGAGGAGTATCCAGGACTGGAGATAGGTAAGAGGTTGAACTAGTATATAATCCATTGTTTGTATTTCTCTAACATTTATTTCTTCACTTTTCTCAGTATCGTATTTGTTTAGCACATATATCTTCATATTTGTGTTTATCTAAGTATTTAGTCAATGTTGTTGAGTTTATTCTAACTCAGCTAAGCCTGCCAAATTGAGACTTAGCTTAGTTTGTGAGTTGTTTTCATAAACATTGCTTGATAAGTCATTCATTATTTAAAAGAAACTATCACTTAGTCTATTTCATATAAAGAACACTAAGATCGACCTAGAAAGAGTCAAGGACATTCAACCCCCATGTCTAGTTATTAAAGGCTAAACGAGACCAACAAGGGACATTAGGTAAAAGTTGTCAAGCTTAGATGACCTTATATGTATTTTGCCTACTTTATGTAACCAATTACCCCTAATATATTGTTCTTTTTTAACATTTAAAAACTGATTTGAACTAATTTGAATTGAGTTGAACTTAACTGAAGTGAGCAACTATATTGAAATTATTTCAATGTAAATTTATAACAAGTAGCTGAACTAGACTGAAGTGGGCTGAATTGAACTAAAATGAGTTGAATTGAACTGAATTAATTTGTAATCGAAGAAAACATGAAATAATGATCTATTTGATTAATGTTGTTTGGTAAGGTTTTTCTATTACCTTACCCTATCTCTCAACAGTCAACAATCCTTTCCTGTTCTCTCAACAATCAAAATTGTTCACTATAACCCATCACAACCAACTTCCAACAATTATCATGACTACCACAATCACCGACCCAACCAACTACCACTACCCAAGATCAAATTTGAGAAGGGGGGGAGGTAATTAATTAATAACAAAAGTTTAAAAAAATCGCCTGAAACTTTTCTCAAACATCCATTTACTCCTTTAACTTTTAAAAGCCTAGAATAACCTCCTGAACTTGTAAAATTCCACGTATCAGCTTTTGGTTGGAGAGAGAAAAATGAATCTTGAAATATCACACAAACCAAAAACTGACATATGACACTTGGGGGGTAAAATTGTGCACTTTTTGCAAGTTCATTATTTGAAAAATTTGAAAGTTCAGGGGGTAAACATCGTTTAGGAACAAGTTCAGGGGTTACTGGTGCATTCAACATATTTATTATAAGGATATTTTTCAGAACAAGATTGTGGAATTTTCATTTCCATAAAGTGAAATATGGTTTCAAATAAAATTAGCTAAGAATGGGTCTCTAATATTAAATTATGTTACGATAAGAAGTAATTTTGTCTATCTTGAACTGAAATAGCTTGTTAGTTAATAAAAATACAATGCACATCAATAATATATTTTGAAATTTATTTAGAAATGTAAATATTAATTTAATTAAAAGACTGAGATAAACTTTAAAAAATCATAGTGAAGAAAAAAGTCTGAAATTTATTTAAACTCAATATATAACTTTTAAGTAATATAGAAAATTATGAAAATTGTTGAAAAGATGAAAATAGCTATAGAAACATCACTATTTTTAAATAAAAAAAATATTTTTTTTATCCCATTTTGCTAATTTTTTTAAACCACCCCATTTAAAAATAAAAATTTCACAAACTTCTTTTTGAAAAATATTGAAATTTACTATTATCATAATGATACATGTGAATCAAATAAAATACTAAAAATTAATATTCAAAAAGATTAATTATATTATTAATAAAGGGAAATTGCATCATTATGTAAAAGTAATTTTTTTGATGCATGTAGTTCATTTTCTTATAAATACGTGATTGTGTGGTTTTGAGTTTCTCTCCACCTTTAGCCCTTCTTACGTGTGTTTTCCCCTCTGATCATTTGTTTAACTCAAGCGATTCTTAGTTTGTTTTCAAAAATTTTCATCTTAATTTGATTATATATAAAAAACATTAATATATTTATTTTTTATCTTTAAAAAAATATTCATATGTTGATATATTTTTTGAAATGTTTAGCATAGTTATACCTCAACTACACGGCAAATATAAAGGGATATAAAATGTGCGAACGACGCGAGGGGTTGGGCTTCATATCAAAGTATAAGAGGGGGTATAATTAGACATAGAATGCAAGTTCTTGCGGCATTCGTGAGCTTTAAACCCCTTTATATTGTTGTTATATCACATGTATAAAGGCAATATAAAGCGCTTGTTGAACGCTTGCGGAGATTCGCCACAATCAGGTATATTAGAAGTATAACCAAGTTTAAAGTGCAAGTTTGTGCTGTGTTCGAGAGCTTTATACCCCTTTATACGGCAAGGGTATAAAGCCCGCATATGTGTTTGATGAGAATCTTCATAAGCAATGTATATGAAGGGTATAATCATAAATAAAACACACATTTTGTAGCATCACACACACTTTATATCACCACAAATGATGCAAGTATAAAGCCCGTGGTGTACACTTTGTAAACAATACTTGCAATTGAAGTATAATACGAGGCATAAGCATGTATAAATTGCGCATCTTAGCGACGTCGCACATGTTTAATATCATTTTGAAGATAAAAATAACAAAAACTTTTAAGGATTTTTGTCGAAATAATTGACAGTTTGTGAGATAAACTCTTATTAAAACGAAATTGAAAATCTTATAAGAAAGAATGTGTTTGAATAGAGTTTTAGAGTTTGAAACTTCAATGATTTGGTAATATCCTTTTTTAAAGTAAAGAAATAGAAGTTATACAAGAAGAAGAGTGTGATTGAGGACTTAGCCTAATGGTTAAAATTGAAACTGTAACCTCTAGAGATTACAGATTCGAATCACATTTAGTGTGGGTTGAGAATTTTTCTTTCCATTTAATGTAAACTCAAATGAGACAATTTTTAAAAAATATAAGAAGAAGAATAAAGAAGTAGTACAAATTTCAAGAAAAAAGAGATATTTCATGATAATGTGTCCACCCGCTAGTTATCTTATAATAAGCTTGTTTGTTGGTCGGGTTAGCCTGGACTTGGGTCGGGTTCGTGGAGCTTTTTTAATGAAAAGTAAAACGTAGAGCAAAATTAAAAACATTCATTGTTTATTGACTATTTTGCAAAAAAAGACATTATTGAATTGTTTTGCAAAAGGGTGTTTGTGGTTGAAAAGTTAATTAAAAAAATATTTCAAATAGAAATTTTGTTATAAAAGGAAGTAATTTTGTCCAAATTGAACTAAAATTTTACAACTTAATTAGTTGATTAAGAATACAACACATCTTATTAGTAAATTTTTTAAATTTTTTTGTAAAAGAGTGCATGTGATTTCAAAATTTAGCAAAGAAAGGAAAAAATAAATAATTTTAGAGAAACCATTTCAATCAATTCAACATTCATATAATTTAACTATATTATTTATGAATTAGATATCAAATTTTGAATAATTTCAGAAATTTTTTATTATGATTATATAAAACTTAACATGATCATTCCCAAACCTAGCCCCAATAATTTTTTTTTGGAATTTTGTATGTAGACTAGATAAACACAAATCGATAAATTTATAGAAATGTATATAAATCATACTTATTATTATATTCTTTTACTTAAAATATATAATAAGAGTGGTTGTATAAAAAAATAAAAGTACAACTAAGATATAAAAGTCCAAAGCAACGATTAAATGTAATATAAAAATATAAATATAATTTTTTTTATCAAGCGGAATTAGAGTATTTATACGTAAAACAAACTTGTTCCATAAATTTTTGAACTTTAACAAGTTCAGACCAGGTTCTGTAAAAAATTTATGTGCTAGAGTTTGACCCATAAAAACGGGCTGGACTTGACGGGTAACCCGAGTGCCACGAACATGTCCACTTTTAACCAATACAAAATCAAGTTAAACTCAAAAGTTCAAATTGAAAGAAAGACTTCAACAGAAATTCACATACCCAAGACTAAGGGTGTGTTTGGAAAAGTGCATTTTGAAAGAATTCAATTCATTTGAATTCATTTTATCAAATTTCTTTGTTTGGAATCAAACAAATATCAATAGAATTCAAATCATGCAAGATTTGAATTCTTGTGAATATATTGATTTAAAATCTTGTAAAAAGTTGTAAGATTTCAAAGGAATTCATTTAAATTATACATTTGAATATTATTTTCACCATTTTAACTTTTCATATACTTTTAATTGAAGAAGTTATAATACTTATATAAATTATTTTGA
>CATIWQ010284185.1:0-17581 GCA_949673415.1 Euphorbia schlechtendalii | reverse complement strand
TTGGTAGACAAGTTTTAGTTAGATTTTCCTTTTTAATAATAAAATTAGTATTTATCCTTAAGATAATACTAAATAGGAGTTGTTATCTCTTAATTAGGTTTTTGACATTATTTAGGATTGTTTTTAGTTTACCTATTCAGTCTCTACTTTCTCAAAAAGTAATCGATGTTATTTATCCCTTGTTTTTAGCGATTGCAAGGGAGATTTTCGGAGACCTAAGCATTAAAATTGTGTTTTCTTTACTTTCTCTGTTCAAACTCATGTTTTGTTATTTTCCTTTAATGGAGAATCGTCTTTCATCAATTATGAGTGAGTAGTTCTCTTGCAAGCCGAGCCTACCATAAGGCAGGCAGTATGAAGTTCTTCTCCAGTGCTGTTTGCATAAACTTTATTTGTATCTTTTGATAGATTGTGTTTTTGAATACTTAATTTCTATTGAGTTTCGACTGAACTCATACATGCTCTAATGATAAGTACCTAGGGGAGATTCATTATAGTTAAAATCACAAATACACACACATATTACAAGAAACAGAGGGGGGATTGTGTATGTTGCCAAGGGTTTTGATTTCGATTGAATGCTTAACTAAACCTAATGCAAGTTTACTGATTTAACAAGTACCTAGGGGAGACTTAAATTAGTATTCTTAGAAACTAAGTGAAGCCGAGGGGTGAGCTTGGGGAAATACGGTTAAGAGACCTTGGATCTTTGTGCTTAATCAAATTTTTTTATGTCTTTTAATGGAGAAGAACTTCATATTGCTTGTTGGTAGGTGATGCTTGTGTTTTTTTTTCATTGTTTACAGATTACCTTTTTGTTATTTGCTTTTATTTATTATTGCTTTAAATAACAACCAAATTTCTCAAAATTATAGAAGACCTTCTGAACCAGTCTACCAGGGAAACCTTAAACTATTTTAGACTGCTCCTTGTGGGATACGACACTTATTCTTGCCACTCTATAACTTAAACCTAGTACACTTGCTAGGCATACCTTTTGGGCACAACACCGTAGCTATCCTGGAATTAGACTTGTTCATGAAGAACACCACTTTGGGATTTTGTATCTTGATTGACTAGAAACCCAGTCCATCAATCGTATACTCTGATCAGAGGTTTATGAGTGTTTTACTTCAACAAGGGGGTACATCTCCATTTTATTACTATATCAGGAGCAATGGATCCCATCTTGACTACATAGCTTACTAACATGTGATCATCACTATACCCATAATCACCCATGTCATCCTGATTGTCAGGTTATGAATAAGTATAACTCAAAGTATAGAAAATCCTACATAAGGTAATCGGTATCTCAGGTCTAAGGATACTCATACTGCTACTGCAATAAGACATGACATCAACACATGGATATAATTATTTTTTAGTGTCTATCTTACGGCGGTCTCTAATGCATTACCCGAATACATTCATGTGTTAACTCAAGGTACCACCTTCAGCCTGTGAGATCGGTCGCTTGGAACTAATTCAAGGAGTAAGCCTACACATGCTAGTCTATCCGCTCCATTGATGTCCAGACTCAATGGAACTACGACTAGGGATATTTAGACTATTCATAGTAACACGTATGTGCAGTTCTCACTACACATAGCTCTCACTATATCCTTGCACTTATGAATTAGTCATGGACTTTGTTTCATCAATGCGCATATACATATTGTAACACCCCCAGATCGGGAGTGTCACGGTAACAGTAACTATCAGTAACTTATCAATTTACCATATTTCACATTAATACTTAAACAAATTTACTTTCAATATTCATATACAAAAACTCCAAATATTATCAATATGCAATTCTCACTCCTCACACTAACTAGTACATGCCATTATTTTACAAACCAAAATGTTATATGAAAATAGTAATAATCCACCTTGAGTCTTTTCCCTTTTGTACTCCTCAAGCTGAATCCACTTATACCACTCCGGTCCACACTATCTACAGAGCTTTTGAATCTGCGTATAGAAAACAACTACACGCTAAGCAATTTGCTTAGTGGTGTACACTAATTCCAATTTCATAGAATTTAAAACACAAACAAAATACCATTTATTTATGGTTAAATAAAATCATGATAGTCATGATAACATATTTCAAAATTTCAATATACATATAAAACTCATCTCCAAATGTTTTACTTATTGCCATAACCAATATTTTGCCCGAAATAAACTAAGCATCGTTAATGGTATTAGATACGGGAGTTTGCATTAAGCCCGAAGCCGAAGCTCCTAATAATGGCACAAGGCCCGAAGCCAAAGCTCCTAATAATGGCACAAAGCCCGAAGCTGAAGCTCCTAAAATCAGTAATCACAGTATTGGCACTAAGCCTAGGAGACAAAGCTCCAATTGTTTGTATAGTACTGTACCCCCATTTATTGGCGCCAATCTACCTAGACCCATATTCTACTTGTTTACTAAGGGCAATAAATATATATAAAATTCTTATAATTTCAATATGATACAATAAAAATAATTCAACACAAATTCATATATTAAGGATCTCAAATCCTTAAATTTTCAATCACTCAATATCAATAAAATACAATAAAATTAACATTCATATTTTTCAGAAAATTTCCAGATTTCGTGACCCGACTTCCCTTATATTTTTCTCCATTAAAACGACTTCAAATTGAAAAAGTTTATTCTTAATATACTAATCCCTATGTCTCAGCTTTTCAATGCCACAAGAATCACAGAAATCCTATTAGTATAGATCAAGTTATACTCAAAATACTGAACAGTGTGCAAACTGAAATTTTCCAAAAACAGTTTTCATGAATCAACTTCAAACGGAATTTTCATATAGAAGGAAGCCGAAACTCACAAAATTTTCTTCTAAAAAAATAAAATTCAGCTTCTTCTAATATCAATAGAGTTAAGAATCACTAAAATTGGAGTAGTATAATATGAGAAAACATTAAAACAAAAACAGAGATACAATTTGAAATTTTCCATCAAAACCAAAAATTTGAAATTAGTGTACACAAACCTCTTTTAAGCTCTTTAATGGTTTTCATCCACCTCTTTCCCCTTTGATCTGTCTATATTAGCTTCATCTAAAAAAATCAAAATTAATCCTATCAAAATGACAATTGAATAAGCCTTATAATACCTTAAATATGCTTAATCTACCATGAATTCTACTAATTTAACTTCAATTGTCTCAAAAATCACTTACCTCAAGTTCTGGTTACTATTCATCTGAAACTTAACACCTGATTTCTTCCTCTTCTAACCTTCTTTTACATAAATTGATGATGATAGAAGGCTAAGAGATCGATAATTAACAAGGATTCGAAGTCGAAACGAAGAAATCTAAGTTTTTGAGGTTTATGGAATTTTGAAAGAAATGGGGTGAAGAAAGGATGAATAAGAGGAAGGAGAATGAAGGATAAGAAGAAGTGAGGTACGCAGGATAAGAAGAAAGGAGATAAGTATATAAAAAAAATTCTATGAAATTTCTATTTTGCCATTAGTTCAATTATATTGCATACTTATCACATTTTCTAGGTTAAACCATCTTATAATCTCATAATTTAATTCCGTAAAAGAATACCATGCACATAAAACTATAAGCTCCCATGATAGTTTATATATCCTTTCTTGCATGAATTATAGTTATAGAAATTTTCAATCTCAAGATAAATAGTTTCGGGTCAAAGTTTGACCGGTGGTCAAACTTCGCTCCGTTTGACTATTACCAAACTTTAACTTTTTCTCATCATTACTTTAATATAGTAACAATATATCGACGTCAAAATTTAGAAATTTTGGAGTGTTACACATATCCAAATATATATGATACAAGAGAGATACAATTAAAAAGAAGCACTGAAAAGTAACAAAATGCCTTTGATTGTTTTATAATTCAAAATTGTTTATACATTATAGCTAATAAAAACATATCACCCTAATTGTCTCTAGGGCATACATCATGTCTAACACCAAGGACAAGCCTCAACCTCAAAATAAATAATTCCTCAGAGATATGATTACAACTATGGAATCAACTTTTCTCAAAAGAGAGATGGAAATACAAAGATGAATTAGAAGAATTTATCAATCAAAGAAAGGAGACATCCTCAGAACCAGCCAATCTAGGAGCCATTTGATCTATGTCCATCTCCCAAAGCTCAAAAGAAACAGGTAGTAAATTTTTACTGTAATTTCTATGGAAAGAAGAATCACACAACTACAATGTGTAGGCATAAGAATGGATATTATGATATTCATACTTAGCCTGAATAAGTATATAATGCCCCCGAACCTAAGAGAAACTAGGTTCGAAGATTTTTTCATCTCCTTCTGCAGGTAAGTTTTAGGTCCTCAAAAGGTCAACAACTCTGGTAGGTAAACAGTGAATGCTCAAGACAAACAATAGGAGATGAGAGCTCATTCTTCTCACTTGAACGCAAGAGATATGGAAGTGTGAGTTTTGGAGATACAAGAAAGGAAAAATCATTGGAAAGGGGACAATTAGATCAGAATTCAAAATAGAGGAAGTCTCCCAAGTAGATGGTCTGAAGTTCAACCTTCTGAGTGTGGCTCAACTATGTGATCAAGGAAGGAAAGTTGTTTTTGACTCAGAAGGATGCTCCATCATGGAGTGTAAGATAAATCAAACTGTTCTTTATGCCCCTAAAATAAAAAATTTTAATTTCTAAAGAAGAGGAATCTTGGCTATGGCACAGAAGACTGGGTCATGCAAACATGAATCTTCAGACCAAATAAGCCAAACAAAAACTTGTTGAGGGTCTGCCAAGTTTAAACTTTGAAAATGATCATTTAAGTAATGCATGTCAATATGGAAAATAGTTTAAAAAGAGTTTCAAATCTAAGTTTGATTTTTCTACAAATAGAGTTTTAGAACTTGTACACTTAGATCTTTTTGGTTCTGTTTAGCATGTGATCATCGGTGGGCACAGATTTACCATGGTAATAGAAGATGACTATTCTAGGTATACATCTCAGTAGTAAGGATGAAGCCCATGAAGGTTTCTGCAGACTGTGCAAGAGAATAGTAGTGGAACAAAAAGTCTTACTTTCAAAAATAAGAAGTGATCATGGTAGAGAATTTGAAAACAAGCTATTTGCTAGATTTTGTGATGCTAAGGGCATTGAGTACAACTTTTCCGCTCCTCACACTCCATAGTAGAATGGAGTTGTTGAGAGAAAGAACAAAACTATAATTGAAATGGCTCTATCAATGCTAAGTGATAATAACCTACCTAAATATTTTTGGGTAAAAGCTTTAGATAATGCATGTTACATCCTAAATAGAGTTAACATAATATCAGTAATTGATAAAATTCCTTATGAATTCTGGAAGGGAAGAAAGCCCAAGATTGGGTACTTCAAGACTTTTGGATGTAAGTGTTTTGTACTTAAAAACAAAGAACAATTAAGAAATTTTGATCCTAAATCTGATGAGGTAATATTTCTTGGCTACTCAACACATTACAAAGCTTACAGAGTTATTGTTAAAAGAACAAATTCTTTTGAAGAGTCAGTACATGTAGATTTCGATGAGACTGACTATGCAAGGAAGAAAAATGGCTCAAAGGATGATGGAGAAAATATCTCACATAATCAATCCTCTGACCAAGGACATGGAGAATCTTCAACAAAAGATGAACCTTCTGAGTTAAACTTCATAAACCAGACTGAAGAAGAGCTACTATCCACAGCAAAGGAGGATCCAACTCACCATGACAAGAACAAAGAAGGATCCTCTAGAAAGACTAATTCTTGACGCACACTAGAATCTTGTTCTCACATAGGATAACTCAGTAGAATGACAAGTCATCTAGATTTTATATCAATCATTGAACTAAAGAAGTTTGAAGATGCTAAGCATAATGAAAGCTGGTTGATGGCAATGCAAAAAGAACTGGATCAATTCACAATAAATGATGTTTGGGATTTAGTTCCAACACCTAAAAATAAGTCCATCATTGGAACTAAGTGAGTCTTCAGAAACAAGCTAGATGAACATGGAAATGTAGTAAGGAACA
Organism: Euphorbia schlechtendalii; assembly: GCA_949673415.1. Taxonomy (NCBI): domain Eukaryota; kingdom Viridiplantae; phylum Streptophyta; class Magnoliopsida; order Malpighiales; family Euphorbiaceae; genus Euphorbia; species Euphorbia schlechtendalii. The sequence continues at coordinate 11,539 of CATIWQ010284185.1, read as the reverse complement.
AGGCAAGACTTGTTGCTCAAGGATATAATCAACAAGAAGGAATTGATTATAATGAGACTTTTTATCCAATAGCAAGTGTGAGCACGGGATTTTGTTCCAGCTCGCGCTTTCAATGATGGCTTTTCGGGATATTTATCCTTGAATCACACAATTTTCGGCCGTCCGACTATCTTCAAATAGGAGTCTTCCTCGCCGCTGAATTTAAAAGGACTTTAATTCAGAAATTAATTAAAAATATATAACAATACATAAAACATCGTGGAAAAACGGATCCGGGGGACCGCATTGCCAAAGGTGGGTGAGCTGCCTCGCCAAGCCTTGGGGAGGCATATGCGAGGGGCCTCGTCAGATTTTCTCCAGCGAGACCCCTATCCAGAAAAACTTACCTTTTTTGGATTTTCAGGATTTTCCCTATAAATAGTCGGGTCTTTTTCGATAATCAGGGCTCAAAATTTCAAAGAAAAATTCTCTTTCTCAGATAAAAAAAACACAGACAAATACTTTCTTTTCTTCTAACATTTTCTTGGATCCAAAACACTTTTGGATTCCAAACTTCATCTTAAAATCAAATTTCTTCATCTATTTTTCTAAAAATATCCTCATATGTTCTCATGTATAAAACAAATTTAGCACCCAAGTCTGATTATCTTTTGGATAAATAAACACTTATTTTCCAATTAAATTACAATTAAACCAAAACGAACGAGGAACGCTCCCGGGGATCAAACGGATACGCCGAAGTGGATTCACGTCAAAAGGGTAAGCCTGAGTTCCTAGAACTATTCTGCACTCATCGTTTGCTTCATCTCTTTCTCATTTTTATTTGTGGACCTAGGAATTATTTTTATTCCTTATTATTGTAAATGTTGTAATTCTTATCTTCATCTTTTATTTCTTTTTAATTTTTATGTTAGAATACCCCAACGAAGGGAATTGAAATTGTTCTCGAATAGCAGACCTCACCTTATGCCATGCGATCATTTTCACTAATAAAATTGATCAACATACTTGTAAATAAAAATGAACTTTTTTTTATTTAAAATAACAACTTTAATCATCAATGTATTAATTAGGCCACACGGGTCTTGCTAAAATCAAATCGAACATACGTGCAATATCTCGTGCTAACCTTTGTGGATGCAGGTTAGATGTATGTTTAGGATTTTATTTTTCCTTCGGGTATTGCATATATTTTTGAGGAAATGTAATTAATAGGTTAGCGGGTAGTTGCATCCCCCGATTTTTGTAATTTTTGTAACCTTTACTTTTTCGCATTTACTTACTATTTTATGGATGGATTTACAGCTTTTCCATGCGTGAATCATGCATATAAACTCCAAAAATGACCTAAGTGTGAATATGTATAACTAAGAAAATATTGTTTTCTGTAGATGTAATATAATGTGATCACTTAAGAAATAAGCAACTTATCCCGGACCCGAATCTCTGTATCTTGGTGGGCCATCCCCCAGACGCTAAGCCTTACAGGAATCTAATTCCAAGAAAGAGCTAATCCAGGTGGCGACTCCACACTAAGAGATGGCGGATTCGGGTTTGAACCAATCTAAAATGTTTTCGCTCTCTCTTTCAACCTTTTTCCCGGGTCCCCGACCCGGTGCACCTTTCTTCAAATACCCTGGTGGACCGCGCCTATGAAACCGCGTGCTCTCGGCCCATCGCTTCGTGTCATCCACTCACAACAAGATTAGAAGCCATAAGAATTCGCTGTGCCTTCGCATCTCTTATGAGCTTCAAGCTATATCAAATGGATTTCAAAAATGCTTTTCTATATGGAGTCATTGTAGAAGAAGTATATGTCAAGCAGTCCCCAGAATTTGAAGATTCTAAACACCCATGTTATATGTTAGTTGAAGAAAGCATTGTATGGCCTTAAGCAAGCTCCCAGAGCTTGGTATGAAAAACTAATAAGCTTTCTCATTTCAAAAGGGTATATCAGAGGAAAGACTGATACAACCTTGTTCATTAGAAGAAGAAATAAAGATATTCTTCTTCTACAAATATATGTTGATGACATTATATTTGGAGCCACTAAAGATAAGTTGTGCAAAGGAATTCAGCTCTTAGATGAAGAATGAGTTTGAGATGTCAATGATGGGAGAATTGACCTTCTTTCTTGGACTACAAATTAAGCAAAGCTTAGATGGTATATTTATTAAGAAATCAAATTATACCAAGGAAATTCTGGAGAAGTTCGAAATGGAAGATGGTAAGAAATGTTAACTCCCATGGCCTCAAACACAATTCTCAGCAAGGATCCAGAAGGAAAGAAGGTGGATCGAAAGCTCTTCAAATAAATGATTGGATCTCTTCTCTATCTCACAACAAGCAGACCTGACATTTACTATGTAGTATGCTACTATGCTAGATATCAAAGTGAGCCCCGAGAATTCCACCTAAGTCCAGTCAAAATAATTTTTATATATCTCATTGGAACAATAGAAGCTAGATTATGGTATCCTAGTAGTGGAGCTTTCTCTTTAAAAGGGTTTATTGATGCTGACTATGGAAGAGATTAGCTTGATGGAAAGAGCATCGTTGGAGGAAGTTGTATTACTCAGGTCTTTTAGATCAAGCAATAATTGGAAGACTATGGAATCAAGTCTAATTGTATTGAGATCCTCTGTGATAATAAAAGTGCAATTGATCTATCAAAAAATCATATTCGACTCAACAGAATGAATCATTTCAACATCAGGCATCACTTTATCAGAGATCATGTTCTTAAGAAGGACGTCAAGTTGATATATACACACACACACACACACACACACACACATACACACTAAAGATTAAAGGGCTGATATCTTCACAAAACCCCTCATCAAAGATCAATTTGCATTCCTCAAGAGAGAAATTGCAATGAGTAACCATGCAATAGAAGAAGCTTTGATTTCAGAGGCAAAAATAATCCTCTGAAGAAAGCTAACACAGCAAAACTCAGAAGACATAACCCGCGAACCGTACCATTTTCAAAATTCAAAAATCTGAAACAAATGTTAGATCCTAAGGTTAAAACCATTCAAATTCTACCTTCAGTTACGCCTATAAAACCTACGTTCGTTTTAGATGGTAAATGCTGAAACTGTCACGGTTTATTCCCTGCTTATTACCCTTCTACCCCTTTGAAAACCAGCAGTATAAATAAGTGTTAACTGTTCATCTTCAAGACACTTTACCAAATTTCTCTCGAATTCCCAAGTTTCTAAGATTTCTTCTTCAAAACCTAACTTCAAAATTCTTAGATGCTCTTTATTCTAACAATGGCACCGAAAAGATCAAAGTCTTCTAAAGAATAAGTGATAATCTAAATCCCTCCGAGGAACTTTGTTCCTATTCTATATAGGTCCATTTCCAACTCTATCATCTCCCAAAAATTTCTTGGAGATAATGCATTTCTTGAAATAACACCATCCAAAGAAACTATCGAGTTTCATCAACTCGGTACTTGGATTAGATTGAAGGAACTAACCTTTCCTAAGCTTGTTCTTGAGTTCTACAAGAACTTGAAGAAGTATACTATAAGTGATGAAGAACTAAAGACGTTTGTGAAGGGAAAGGAGATACTCATCACTTGGGCGTATCTTGCGAAGTTGCTTAATTTGAAAGCCGAAGGGTTAGCTCTGAGGAGAGGATGTGAAGAATCCAACAATTACAATAAGAAGGATTATATGCCTGAAGGATGGTTTGGGGAAAAGATTAGTACTCATATACCGCAAGAGCCAAGATATCGGCAGTTTGTAATGGCTCGTCTTCTTCTACAGAAGATGAACTCCACAAATGCTATGTTCAGCTATGAGTATTGCATTCTATTCCATTTGGTGGAGAAGAAGAAAATTAATTGGCCAATGATAATTATGCAATATTTACTTCACCACAAGTTTACACTTGGTGGATTGATAAGTAGAAATTCTATCCTCATTCAAGGTAAACTACTCAGATGAGGAAGGGTCCTTGGGGAGTGAGATAGTAAAGGAAACATTTAGCAAGAAGGTGGACTATAGTAAGAAATGGGATTGAGAGGATGCTTTGAGGAAGGATCAGTTGAGGAAATAGAGGAAGAAGGAGAATAGGTTGGCTAAGAGTGGAGAAGTGTTAAAGTTGATTAAGGAGGAGTCCCCTAAGAGGAAGAGGGATTCTGTAATGAAATAGGAGGAGATCTCTAAGGCGAAGAGGAGCAGAATGACTAGAAGTAAGGCACTTATTGCTAAGGAAGTTGAAGTTCCCAAGCTTGTATCAGTGGCTATTAAGGGAAAGATGGATGTTAGATGAACAAATTCAAGGATGGGACTCCTCCATTAGTAAAGTAGAGCTCAGAGGAGGATGAGGATGATAAAAAGCTAATCAGTATCCATAATAAGAGGAAGAGGGGTGAATTTGACCCCAACATAATCATTCCTAGTGAAGATGAGGAAAAAGAAGTTGATGAGGGGAAGAAGAAAGAGGTGGAGATAAGGAAGAAGTAGAGGAAGGGAGGAAAGAAGGGGTTGAAGATTTATGGGGGAAATAGTGATAGCAGATGATGACCTAAAGAAGGCTGATATGATTAAGGCCATTAATCAAAGCTTGATTGAGGCCTTCACTGCAATGAGAAAAGGTGATGTTATAAAAATTGTTGTGGTAAAGGCAGAGATAAAGGCTGAGGAAGTAGGAAAAAGAACTCCAGGTCTAGAAGAGTTTACTGAGAAAATGAAGGAAAAGAGCACCTCTGAGGAGGAAAAGGATTCTAATAGGTAAGTGGGGATCTTCTTGAGGGAGCCTCGGTAGACTTTGACCTGCCAATAAAAGCTCTTCCTTTGGTACCTAATTCTCCTCAACCTAAGGTCACCAACCCAACAAACTTCTTGTTGGAGAAGAAGGAAGCCTCAGTAGACAAGCCCAAGTCCCATCCACTGGAGCAGCAAAAAGTAGTGTTTGATCCTTCCAATCTCTACATGGCACCTCTTGACACTCCAAAATTCAAGCCAGTAACTCCCTAGGAGACTTCATCTTTTAATCCTTTGGTAGTTGCGGCTGCTATAGCTCAAGAGGTGGTAAAAGGGCTGTAAGTGAAGTTTGAGGAGAAGGCAATATCAGAGGCTGGGCAATCTCTGCTGAAAGAGGATATACTAGAGGAAGATTCATTCTTAGCAACTTTAAAGGAGGATGAAGATAAGAGAATAGTAGTTTTTGAATGGGGGGCTCAATCATCAGAAGCCGAACCTGCTGCTAAATTTGTGAAATTAACAAAGTCTATTTTTCCTAAACATCAGCTTGATGAAGGAGAGATAAGGGAGGAGGAAGAAGAGAATGAAGAGAAGAGGAGTGAGGAAGTTAATAAGTAAAATGTGGTAGAGCAAGTAATTCTAGAGGAAGTGAATGAAGATGATGAGTTGAAAGAGGTAGAGGGCACTGAGGAAATAAGGGCAAAATTCAAACCAACCCAAGTTAAGCAATCTACTCCAAATCCTACTGATACAAAGGTTGTGTCTGATCCCTCAAGTGTTCTATCATTGGTTCAGAGGCCTCTCACATAGAGGATTGATGGTGATGAACCACTCAGCAGTAGAGGATGGATGATTGGAAAAGCTGCTGAGGTGAATAGTGCTTCAATGGATGTACCTGTCAACTATCTCCATCATATGGCTAAAACCTTAGATGATCTACTCACCATGGTACTAAGATTGAATACCTCTATAGTAGACATCAAGGCCATGCCCTTCAATTGCTAGCTCGCCAAAAGTGTAGCCTTAGTGACTGAACAAGCTCAATCCTTATTGAGATGGCTAATAAGATTCTCTTCCATGCCAAATCCGCTCAAAGTTGATCCACCATCTTCAACCTTTTATGTAAACAAGGTTGGACAACTACATTGAGATTAGGGACACTTTGGTGAATATGAATGAAAGATTGGGGCTGGGTGAGAGGGGCCTTAAAATGATATATAATGAAGTGTTCAGGCAGAGGCAAGAGTCATAGAGGCAAATAGCTGATGTAATTTGAACTCTAGGGACTACTATTGAGAAGTTCCAAATAGAATACTCCATTAGGTTATAGGAGGAAATAATAGAGCTAAGGAGGCAGAATGTCATCTATTTGTGGCATCAAGGAAGGATTCAAGATAGCCTTAGGGAGATGATGAAATTCATGAATGACTTTAAAGCTGAAACCCTCAAGGCTATTAAGGGTAAAGGTGATCAAAGCCATTGACAGTACTGCCAAGAAAGTAAGTGAAGATACCTTTGCCTACAAAAATGAGGCAAGTGATGAGATCAAAAAGAGAATAGCAGGTCTAAAAAGCAATTAAAGAAGTAAAAGATATAGTCATTGCAAGGCAAGCTAGTCAGTCCCAGTCTTTACTCAAAGGTGTTGAAGCCCTCATAACTAAGATTGGAAATCTCTCTCCATTCCTTCTACTCACATGATAGTGAGATTGTCTCATTCCTTTAGCATCTGGCAAATGGGATGAATTCTTAATGAATTTGGAATTAGAAAGCTCTTCAACTCATCCTTGAAAGAATCTTTCCATCGATCTCCAACAAAGCTACCAGGTTGATTCAGCAGATCCTTCCTCCTCTTCAAGCAAATGCCGTAAATGTTTAAGAGTGCATTCAACGCTTCGCTCTTGATAAAAACAAGATCATTGCTCAACTTGTTGGCACTGCATGGAGGGAGAAGGATAAGCACAGCTTTAAGGAAGTTTGGGAGAGGCGTATGACTTCAGTATCTACTTCAAGCGCTATGGAGATTGATACTCATGAAGAAGAAAGAAAGAGGCCAGAGGATTATGAAGTGTTGAGAATTAAACAATGATGTAATATTGCTTAGTTTAGCTTAGAATAGTTATTTTTTTTATTTTCAGTAATCAAACTCTGTAATTCTTCCCATTTAATGAAAAGCTTTTTATTTTTTATTCCGAGTACAACTTTACGTTGTACTATCTTTTTTAGATACTTAACTATAAACAGGTCTTTAAAAGAAGATTGAAGTTACTCAGAACATGGCCAGCATTATGAGGGAGCAATCAAGCTTTTCATCTTATGCTTAAGATCACTCAAAACCAACAAAATGAGGGAGATTGTTGAATCTTAAGTTAAAAATTTATGTTTTGATGGTTTAGAGTTCAGAAGTCCAAGAAGTCTTAAAAGGAACCAAATCTCAAAACCTCAAAAGAATATTAAATAACAAGTCTCAGAGGAAGAAATCACTCTACAAGCTCTCCAGAAGCACTACAGAGGGTAACTTAGTCTTTTGGAGCTAAATGTCATGGGAAATAACATCGCATTAAATGTCGCCACGCACCAAAGTACCTTTGTATGAAAAAGGACAAAAGTTGTTGGTGACTAAGGATCAAAAATTTTTTTGACACTCTTAGAGCAGACAATCGTACAAGTGTGGAGACCCAAAATCCTTCAGGCAGGTGTCGCACAGATTCTCTTAAGCCTTACTCTTTTCTAAACAGAATTCTAATGCAAACTCTTACTGAGACAACAGGAAGAATTCCAACATCAGTCTAAGTCCAACAAAAACATTCTCTCCCTCTATAAAAGGATTTTTTCACCATTGAAGAAGGTTGCTAATTTATCAGGATCTTAAGAGTGCAAACAAGCTTTTAAGACAACTACAATCTTCTTCTAAATCACTAAAAAGCAAACACATTTCTATACATCTATTTGTAATTGACTTTTAGTGAAACAAGGTTTAAAAACTCATTCATCATTCCTTAATTCAAAAATTTTAAACACTAGCTTGGGGTTAAGTTAGTGTGAGGGAGCTTAGTAAACTTAAGAGGAGGGTACTCTGTAAGTAAAAAGCTCAGAGCCTCGGATACAGCAAGGAGTAGGGATGTCAATGGGGCGAGTTCGGTGCGGGTGGTGCGGGTTTGGGGATTCTCCATTTAGTGTTTCGGGGAATTTTTCACCCTCCCATTTCACACCCGTGCGGGTTCAGGCACTTTTCGGGTAATCCCCGCCCTACTATAAATTTCACATAAATTGATGTATAATCTCATTTATAATAAAATTTGTACTTCATTTTATCATAAATCAATAAATTTTAGCTATAATATTGTATAGTTAAAGTAATAATTCTAAATGCTAAGACGTTTTTATTGGCTCAAGACAAATTTTTGTGTCTTTTCTCATGCATGTCAATTTGTTAATTTTTTGTTTAAGCAAATTCAAATGGCGGTGAGATCAGGATGATCTTGTATAGAATGAGAGTTTGTTTGCTATTATGAGGGAGAGTTGAGTAATAAGTTACTTGTTTAAGTGCTACTTTGTGCACTTGTTTTTTCGACTTTAGTTGCCTTTTATTTTGAACAATTAAGTTTTCTAGTGGAATTTATAATTATTTTTCAGAAAAAAGAATTCATTTTGATTTAGTATTAGAAAACCACAGTTAATTATATTGTAATATTATTAGTTTTATTTTTTTATTAATAAAATGTAAGTATGCAATTGCTTGAATAAATTATATATGAAGTACAATTGAAAAATTGTGTGTATGTGTTTTACATTTGGGTTTATTTTGAGGATTTATTCGGGTGCGAATTTTGGGTACCCAACGGTTTGGGATTGGTTCCACCCAAACCCGTACACTTTTGTTCACGGGTGTGAAATTTTCGATTATTCCCCACACTGGTTGGTTCGGATTCCACGGCTTTCAGGTATTTCCTGTCCTATTGACATCCCTGGCAAGGAGGGTACTTCTGTATTGGTATAGCTCAATTTTTGCTAAGGTTGTTGGGGTACTTCAACCAACATTGTAGTGGTTTGTTCTTCACCAGAAGAATAATACATAGTGGATTATATCTTGGACAAGAGATTTCAATGACTGATTACGTAGAGGCTGGACCAGGATAAAAATTCTATTTGCATTTTTCTAACTCTACTTTATCTATTGTCATTGCATTCATTAAGCAAAGTACTTAAAATTAATACTTATTTGCAAACGGTTAAAAGAAAAGTGTATTCTAAGTAAACCTTGATTACTCAGAAGAGACTTTAGAAGCGAGTTTCGCTTATCTTCTGAAGCGTGCATTGAACTCAAAAAAGAGTCATTCACCACCCTGACCTGTTTTACACCCTACTAGGACCAATAGTATCAATATTGTTTTATTGTTGAAGAGGATCCAAAAATATTTAATGAAGCTATGGCTTCAAAAGATGTTGCATTCTTGAAAGAAGCAATCCAGGATGATATGGACTCTATCATGCACAATAATACATGGGAATTTTCTGATTTACCACTCGGTTGTAAACCACTAGGAAACAGGTGGATCTTCAAAAGGAAAATGAAAGTGGATGGTACCATAGATAAGTATAAAGCCAGATTGTTTATCCAAGGCTTTAGGCAAAAAGAAGGAATTGACTTCTTTGATACTTATGCTCCTATTGTGAGGACTTCTACTATTAGGTTATTGATAGCTCTAGCAGCTATATATAACCTTGTAATTCATCAAATGGATGTAAAAATTGCGTTCTTAAATGGTGAATTAGATGACGAAATTTATATGAAACAACCAGAAGGGTTTGTTGTGTCAGGTTGTGAAAATAAGGTATGCAAATTGAAGAAATCCTTATATGGACTGAAACAAGCACCGAAAGCTTGGCATAAAAATTTTGATGAAGTGATTTTGTCTAACGGTTTTCCTATCAACCAAGCGGACAAATGTGTATATAGTAAGTTTGATACTTCTAGTAAAGGAGTTATGATTTACTAATACGTGGATGGCATGTTGATTTTCGGCACTTACCAAAATCAAGTTGATAAAACAAAGAAATTCTTGTCATCTAGTTTTGAAATGAAGGATTTGGGGGAGGCTGAGGTGATTCTTGGTATAAGAATTAAGCGGAAGAACAATGTTATTTCAATTTCTCAATCTCATTATATTGAGAAGATTTTGAATGAATTCAACTTTAAGGATCGTTCTCTAGTTTACACTCCTCTAGATCATTATCTTAAACTTCTACCTAATAAAGGTGTTGTAGTATCTGAACTTGAATACTTGAGAGCCATTGTCAGTCTCATGTATGCTATGATTAGCACTAGGCCTGATATAGCCCTTGCTGTTGGAAAACTTAGTAGGTATATTAGTAATCCTAGTTCACATCATTGGCAAGCTTTAAGCCGAGTATTCAAGTACTTAAAAGGAACCAAGGATTATGGTTTAACTTATACTGGATTTCCTTCGGTTTTCGAGGTTTATTCGGATGTAAGTTATATTTCTAATGAAGAAGATAGTTCTTCCACAAGTGGATGGGTATTCCTTCTTGGGGGAGGCGCTATCTCTTGGGCATCAAAGAAACAGACTTGCATTACTGATTCAACAATCGAATCTGAGTTTTTAGCAATAGCAGCAGCTGGTAAAGAAATTAAATGGTTGTGAGATCTCGGTTATGATATTCCATTATTACCTAAATCAGTGTCACCTATGTCTATTAGGTGTGATAGTGAAGCTGCCTTGGCTAATGCTTATAGGCAAGTTTACAAGGGTAGATCTAGACATTTTAGTGTTAGACATAACATGATTCAAGAATGCATCATGCAAGGTTTCATATCCTAAGAGTTTGTAAAAACTGAACATAATTTATCCAATCATTTAACTAAAGGGTTAAGAAGAGATCTTGTGCACAAATAGGCTATTGGGATGAGATTAAAGTCCATCTAAAATCTCTTATGTTGAGATACCCAATTCTCATCTAATATGACATTAGATATAGAATACAATGAGGAAAGCTCAACATCTGGAGATTGGAACATATTAGTAACATCATCCCAAGGTATGTGTTCATACCTGCAAGATTAGAATGGAGGTTGAAGTTTAACTTCTTAATAGCTCTTTTGAAAAATTGCATATGCAAGTGCAAGAGTGAAAGAGCTACCTATATGAGCATGAAGTTTAGCTGCTTCAAGAAGTATGGACTTGACTTTGATATGCTTATGAAGGATAAGGATACAAGGCTAGTAAAAGATAGTGTCAAGTTAGAACTTTTAGAATTTTGACTTATGTGTATATTACCTTCATGTATTCATAATGAATAACTAAGGTTCAATCCATAGTGACACCTAGAAATTCGAATATTTGGAAAGTGTAGTGTACTAATATGAAATTCAATCGTCATGATATTTCATATATGCATGAGTTTGTTTTTTTGTTGTGATTTTGTTTAGTTAATTAATACACTAAAACGGGGGAGGAATGTTAATATTTTAGTGTAATTGGATCGATTGGTTTGACCAATGTAATTGTGACATTTCATCGAACAAGTGGGGAGATTTCGGAGTGCACACTTGTTCAAGTACGGTTAAAATTTGGGGGGTCTAGAGGTAGCGCCCCCCGGTGCGAGGTCCAAGGGGTGGCAGCCCCTGGTAGGGTCCTAGGACAGCGCCCGGGGCTGGGGCCAAGCTGCTACAGTGTGTCTGTTGGACACAACTGAAACCCGAAAAAACATGTCTTTTAAACATGACTGCTACCCTAAATAATATGTCTGTTGACATTTGGGTATTTAATTTCACCAAAATGAAATTGGCAAAAATA
>CATIWQ010284145.1:0-13348 GCA_949673415.1 Euphorbia schlechtendalii | reverse complement strand
TATATATGTGTGTGTGTGTGTGTGTGTGTATGTATGTATGTATGTATATATATTGGACAAGATAAGAGATTTAAGTGTCAATGGAGTTTCTCAACCCCTTGACTTCATATTCATGGATGAAATCTAACTTGACAGCTTTTTGAATGCATGCATCAATCAAGTCAAGTTTCATGCATATGTCTTCATCCATTGGATATTTATAAGCCTTATCCATATTAAATTCAATAGTATCATCACCTATCCTTAACTTATTTTGCCTTCCGACACATCTATCAATGCTTTGCCAGTATGCATAAAAGGTCTTCCTAAGATTATAGGGCATTTTTCATCATATGCAAAATCTTGCACAACAAAGTCTATTGGAAAAACAAATTTATCCACTTTAAATAATACGTCTTCTATTATGCCATAAGGATATTTAATAGAATGGTCAGCCAATTGCAAAACCATATTTATCCTTTTAACTTCATCATCAAGCTTTAACTCTTTGAAGATTGATAAAGGCATAAGATTTATACTAGCCCCAAGATCACATAAACATTTAGGAAAGGAAATGTTTCCAAGTTTACATGGTATTGTGAAACTTCCTGGATCTTTAAGTTTAGTGGGCATTATAGTAGTAATTATTTTGCTACAATCTTCAATTAAAGATACCTTCGATATTCCTTCTAAACTATGCTTATGAGATAAAAGTTCTTTAATAAACTTACCGTAGTTTGGAATCTGTGTAATGGCTTCAATGAACGAAAGATTGATTTCCAGACCTTTAAGTTTGTTGATGAACTCGATGAATTGCTTTCCTCATTCTTCTTCTTCATTCTTTGTGGAAATGGTGGTTGAGGGGGATTAACCATTCCGGAATTTGGTTGTTCATCCACTCCTGCTTTATCATTCGATTTACTTGGATAATCATCTAGCACTTCAACAACATCATTAGCAAGCATACCCGAAGGATCTAATTTATCTAGTAATTTACCACTATGAAGGGCTATAGCACGCACATTTTCCTTATGATTTCCTTCTATGTTACAAGGTAACTGGCCTTTTCCCCTAGATGGAACATCACTTGCTAATTGACCAACTTGTATTTCCAAATTATAAATTGAAGATGATTGATTCTTAAACATTTGATCCATCTTATTTTCTAACTTCTTGTAACATTCTTCAAAATCTGATTGCTTATCACAAACTCCTTCCAGAAATATGTCTATCTTACTTGCCAATTGTCCTATTCTATCATTACTCTTATAATTCTTTTGTTGATTATCACCATACTTCCAATTAGAAGTCCTATAATTATTTCCATTATTGCCATAAGAATTTCCTTAACTTTGAACATAACTTAATTGCTCCCCTATACGTGGGTTAAAGTTACACTCAAAAGAAGTATGTCCTATTTGGCCACAATTTTCACATGTTAAAGGGTTACTCTCACTTATATGTATATTATCTATGTTATGAGATAATGCAGACATTTGTGCTTGCATAACAGAAATAGGGTCTAATTCATTGACCTTTCTAACTGAACTAGAAGATGTAGATGCAACATGCGAATGAGTAGGATTAGTAGTACTTACTTATGCTCTCTCCATTGGCCACATACTATTGTTATTTGCCATATCTTCCAAAAGATCAAAGGCTTCTTGACTAGTCTTCTTCATAAGAGATCTCACAGCCATATCATCAATCGCTCCTCTTGTTGCATGATTTATTCCATTGTAGAAAGTTTGTAGAATCACATTCTGGGGTAAACCATGATGAGGACAAAGTCGCTGAAGTTCCTTATAACATTCCCAAGCTTCGTACAGGGATTCACTATCCTTTCGAGTAAAGGAAGTTTTTTCTTTAATGAGTCTTGCGGTTTTGGCTAAAGGGAAATATTTAGTTAGAAAGGCTTGGGCTAATTGATTCCAAGTGGTGATTGAATTTGGTGGTAATGAATTCAACCAAACTTTCGCTTTATCACGGAGCGTAAATGGAAATAAGCAAAGTTTAACTGCTTCATCAGGAACATTGTGCATTTTGAAAGTATCACAGACTTCTAGAAAGTTTGCAATGTGAGCATTCGAATTTTCAATGTTTAGACCATAGTATTGCACATTATTAGTGATCATTTGAAGTAATGCTAGCTTGATTTGAAATTGATTTGCATTAATCGGTGGTCTAGCAATTCCCTGATTGTTACAGTAGATGGTCGGAATGACATAATCCATTTGCCTTGGTTGAGGTTGATCATGATTTTGTTGATCTTCATCAACCATCCTTCTTCTTTGTCTCTTATTTATCCATTTCCTACTCTTAACAAATCGTTCTATTTCTGATTCGAAAGATGCCAAAAACTTGTTTGCTAAAATTTCTCCCGAACTACGCGTACTTGGCATGCACATGCTAGAAAGAAAAATCAATGAATAAGCAAGAAAAATATGTTAATAACAAAATATAAATACTTAGAACCAAAAAAAATCTAATTGATATATAAATATAATTGCTCGTTCTCCGGCAATTTGATCTCTAGAAAGCACTAGCCTTCCCCGGTAACGGCGCCAAAAACTTGTTCACCACTTTTCTACTGATAATATAAAAGTTCTAAATATGAGCATGTGTTGTCACTACTGCTTATCAAATAGAAAAATAATGATAACTGCAAGTATACTGTTGCGATGTAATTTTAAAAGATATCAATCCCACAGGGAAGGAATTCGGTTTAAGATATCAAATAGAGTTAAAAGATGAAAGAAAATATAATGATTTGAAAGTTTAAGGTTTTTGAATGGTAAACAGATGAATGAACAGATGCATGAATAGATTAGATGAAATGCATATAGATATTCCCTAAGAAAAAGTATAGTAGAGTAAAATATGCAAAATAAAGAAAGTTGTTTTAAAAACAAGATAACTTCAACAAACTCGATTTTAGACGCCTAAGTATCCTATAATTCACCACAGAGCAACACATGAAATTACTTTTCTAAATCTAGGGTAAACAAATTATGACACTTATAAGAACCTAAATAACAATAATACTATGCTTAGTACAGGTAACTCTCACATAGCCATATATAGCAAGTTACCACTCCAAAAATGTTGGCCCACTAAATAGCGTTATAATCACTGATCTAGTGATTATACACAATCTTGTTAACCCTGATATCACTCTTAAAGTCAACTCGAAAGCATATAACTTGATTAATACAAATGACGCGAGACGAAATACTCGTTATGACACATAAACATATCATAAACTTCGAATTAGAAAGTATAAGTAGAAAATAAAGTAAAGTTGTAAGGTATGCAAGTGAAAGATAAATTTGATCAAATGATATCCGCTTTTTTAATGGGAGTCGTCAATTCATGCAATTCTTGTTTCTACTTTTGAATTCGGTCTCGACTCATACAGAATCTCCACTGGGATGCTATTCTTTGTGAATATTGAAGAGATGAATGTTGAAGAACAAAAATTTTTATTGATAAGTGCTTTGCAATTACACTCATACAATAATCACTTGAATATGTAGAGAAATCTAGTGATTGAAATAAGTATCGAATCACTTATACATTTTTCTCTCTAACACTTTGAACTTGGAGAAATCTATATAACTTTCACTCTCTATCATGTATCATACACTCTCTATATCTACACTCTACCACATGCATGAAAATGGTTGATTTGAACCTCTATTTATAGAGTCTGAAAGGTTACGTTTATTCAAACGAATAGTCATGTCCATTGGTGAAGGGTTACATCATCTTCATGTGATTGGATGCAAGATTTCATCCTTATCTTCAATGGATAGGCATCTTTTCATGGTTGTTGTTCTCTAAAAGGTGTCTCTTCATTTGATAGTTGATGGTGGTTGATGGCGGTTGATCATTCTTATTTGGTGGTTGGAAGTTGAGAAAAGTTGACCAAACCTGTCACGATTTGCGAGCGTGACATATATGTCATGATTGTGAATGTAGGTTGGTAACTTACTGCTATTGAAGAATGATAAGTCACAATCATGATAGATAGTCATGAACGTGACTTAGATAATCGTGAATAAGAATCACGATTGTGACATGGTCGTGACTTATGCTTTCTTTCATGATTCTTCTTTGCAACTTTACAAAACTTTAAAAAATTCGATCCTAAGCCAATTCCTTGCATTCCACGCATCTTTTTGCATCTTTTCACTCTTTTTGCTTAGAATTTCATCTTTGATCATTTCACTCCCAAGATTCACCTAGTTTCTACACTTGCATAAAAAACAACTACATACCACGTAAAATCTTTTATATGAAGTATAAAATGACTCTAAACCATATCTTTTTATGATTTTAAATATCAAGATAATAAGTGTAATTATACACTTATTAATTACTTTTGAACGATTAGCAATAGAGGGATTTGATATTTTATTTTCTAATAATAATTATCAAATTCGACACGATAATGTTCTTTATGCTTGTGGAATATCTATTGATGGAATTTATGTTCTAGATACTTAAACTAAAATTCTAAATATGAACATTATTAAGAAATCGAGATTAGAGAATGAGAAATCCTCATACTTATGGCATTGTCATCTAGGCCATATAAATGAGACTCGCTTAACTAAGTTACATAAATGTGGTGACTTTGGCCCAATAAATGGGAATCCTATGGTGCGTGCAAACCTTGTTTAAAGGTGAAGATGACTAAGAAACCTTTAAAAGGAAAGGGTCAGCGTGCCAATAGTACCTTGGAAATAATACATTTTGATGTATGTGGTCCAATGAGTGTTAAGATACACGAGAGTTTCGTCTACTTCATAACCTTTATCTACGATTATTCGCGATATGGTTATCTATACCTTATGAGGCACAAGTTTGAGAGTTTTGAGAAATTAAAAGAGTTTAAAATCGAAGTAGAGAAACAACTTGGGAAAATTATCAAGACCCTTTGATTTGATCGAGGCGATGAATAATTAAGCCAAGAGTTTCAGGATTATCTAAGGGATAATGGTATTTTATCCCAGTGGACACCTCCTTATACACCCCAACACAATGGAGTGTAAGAAAGGAGAAATCAAACCCTACTCAATATGGTTCGATCTATGATGAGCCAAGCAGAACTCAACAGATCCTTTTTGGGTTATGCACTTGAGAGCACAATTTATATTCTAAATAGAGTGCCTCTAAATCTGTTGATCAAACACAATATGAATTGTGGTATGGTAAGAAACCAGCTCTTTCTCACTTGAGAGTTTGGGGATGTCCTGCTTACGTAAAGAGGACAAGCTCAGATTAGCTGGGTGCTAAGTCAGATAGGTGTCTGTTTGTAGGTTACCCTAAGGAGACTATGGGGTATACCTTTTATGATCCCAAGGAAAAAAAAGTCTTTGTTCCAGAAATTCTCAATTCCTTGAGAAGGAGCATATACTTGTGAAAGCTAGTGGGAGAAATATTGAGTTAGGCACTCAAGAAGATCAAACAAACAATTAACTGATTATTCCTACACCTGTTACACAAGAAAGTGTAAGCATGAACCAACCTATTATAACATCGACATTACGTAGGTCAGGTGTGAGCATGGGATTTTACACCAGCTCACGTGTTTAATGATGATGGTTTTTCAGGATTTTTATCCTCGAATCACACAATTTTCTATTATTTGAAGATCTCCGAATGGGAATATTACTCATTGACGAGTTGTGTTAAGGACTTTAAATATAAAATTTTTTGATAAATAAATAAATGAGTTCTAAAAAATAATAATAATAAAATAAAAATTAGACCGTACTAGGCTTGCCAAAAGGGCGAGCCCACGGCTCGTTGACAACCAGCGAGCCCGGTTTAAGGCCGACCCGATTCCCTATAAATATCAGGACTTTTTTGGATTGAAGGGGGCTTGGAATTTTTAGAGAAAAATATGACTTTCATAGAAAAAGACTACAAAAAAATATTTTCTTTTAAACTTTCTTAAAGAATTTGGATCCAAAATACGTTTGGATTCCTAATCTTTAATTATTTTCAAATCAATTTTCTTCATCTACTTTTCTTTAAAAATCCTTAGATATTCTCGTGTCTAAAAGAAATTTAGAACCCAAGTCTGATGATCTTTCGGATAAATAAACAGTTATTTTTCATTCAAACCACAATTGAAAAAACACAAACGAGGAATGCTCCTGGGGATAATATGGATACGCCGAAGTGGATTTATGCTGAAAGGGTCAGCTTCTGAGTTTCTAGAACTGCGGATTCCATGTTCATCGCCTGTTGCTTATTCTTTTGATTTTATCTGTGGACCTACAATTTTTATTATTATTCTAAATGTTGTAATTTTCCTTCTTCATCTGTAATTTCTTTATTAATAGAAATTCATGTTAGGATACCCCCACGAAGGGAATATAAATTATTCCCGGATAACAGGCCTCACACCTTTCCATGTGATCATTTTCACTAATAAAATTGATCAACATATTTGTAAATAAAAATGAACCATTTTTATTTAAAATTAGAACTTCAAATCATTGATGTTTTAATTAGGCCACACAAGCCTCATCTAAATCAAATCGAACATAAGTGCAAATATTATGCCATATCTCGTACTAACCTTTGTGGATGCATGTTAGATGTATGCCTAGGATTTTATTTTCCTTCGGGTATTGTAAATATTATTTTTGGGAAATGTAATTAATAGATTAGGCGGGCGGTTGCATCCCCTGAGGTTATGTAACCTTTAATCTTTACTTTTCCGCATTCATTTACCGCTTTGTGTATGGATTTATTACTTTCCGCACATAAGTTAAATCATGCATGATAACTCAAAAAACAACATTAGTGCGAATATGCGCAATTAAGAAATACGTTTTTCTATAGATGTAATATAATGTGATCCAACAAGAAATAAGCAACTTATCCCGAACCCGAATCTCTATGTTTTAGTTGGCCGTCCTCCAAACGTTAAGCCTCACAGGACTCTAATTCCTGGAAAGAGTTAATCCAGGTGGCGACTCTACAATAAGAGATGGCGGATTCGGGTTTGACTGATTTAAAAATGTTTTCTCTCTCTCAATCAAACTTCACGGGTCCACGATGTGGTACGAATTTATTTTCAAATAAACACCCCGGTGGAATGCGCCTCTCATTTTAGTGCATTCTCAGCCCATCACTCCTTGTCACTCGCTCACATCTGGTCAAGCTCCTATCTCTCCGAGCGATATGTGTTTCTCATCGCTGATGATAAACATCTCATCCTTATGGAAGATGATGAGCCCATGACTTACAAAGAGGCAATGGAAGGCTTAGAGTTTGACAAATGGTTTGCAGTCATGAGGTCAGAGATGGACTCCATGTATTAAAATCAAGTCTAGAGCTTGATTGATGCTCCAAGTGGGATTAAGCCCATAGGATGCAAGTGGGTATTAAAGTAGAAAATTGACATGGATGGTAACGTAATTACCTATAAAGCAAAGCTGGTTGTAAAAGGTTATAGTAAAAAATAAGGCATTGACTATGATCAAAGCTTTTCATCGATGGCCATGCTAAAGTCTATCAGGATACTCCTCGCCATAGCCGCTCATTACGATTATGAGATTTGGCAGATGGATGTGAAAACATCATTCCTTAACTAGAACTTGAATAGGGATGTGTATATGGCACAACCCTATAGTTTTACATCCAAAAGGTATGCAAATTGCAGAAGTCCATTTATAGACTTAAGCAAGCATCAACGAGTTGGAATATTAGGTTTGACGAGACAATCTGAGAAATTAGTTTTATGTCAAACACTAATGAGCCTTGTGTATACAAGAAGGCTAGTGGGAGTGTGATCAATTTCCTTGTATTATATGTTGATGACATATTGATGATAGGAAATGATGTTCCTTTTCTCCAGACAGTTAAGACATGGTTATTATGAGCACGGGGTTTCGCTCCCCACTCGCGAGTTCGATGATGAAGCTGTAATTTATTTTTCCCTTACCAGTTTTCCACTTTTTATAGAATATTGAATTCTTATGAAAGAAGCTCGCTTTCTTTCTTTAAACCTTAAACACTTTTCATTTAGACTAAGTATAAAAAACCCAAGGTAAAAGAGCCATGTCGTTAATGACATGGCCATGTTATTAACGATATGGCTAATATCGTTAACGACATATATTTTGCAGTAGAGCCAAAATTGCACTTTCTGCAATTTTCAATCAAAAATCAACTTTTTCCCACATGCTTGGACATTTTCACATACTCAACCACTTACCAACCTTACATAGGATACTTCATATCAAATCTTTGATGGATATGATAAAAGTAAGTAAGGAAGTATGGGTTAAAAAGAAGTATGGGCTAGAAGTATTGGACTTTTGGATTGAAGAGAGTTCTACAAAAGGGGGACTGAATTTCAATCATAGGGGAGGAAAAGGGAGCTCACATTTTCATGCAAAAGGTGCAAGTGAGAGTTCAAAGTGTCTTGAGAAAGTTTGAGTGTTCTTGAGTGGTTTTTCTTGAGTTTTTGCATTAAGTTTAGACTTTAAGCATCCAACAACTTAAAGTTTTGGTTTAGTTAAGTTTAAGTTCATGGAAATGGCATGAACTTGGGTCACAAGGGTGCACTTGTTCATCTCTCAAGCAAATTTGAGGTTTAGTTCATCTTTTAAGCAAAGCTTGAGGATTAGAGGTCATTTAAGCAAACTTGAGGTTTAAAGATCACTTAGACAACACTTGAGGTATAGAATTTAATGGAGAGTCTATAACATCTTTATCACTTATTTGAAGGTTACTATGCCTTCTGAAACCTCTACTTTGGCAAGGAATAGATCCCTTCCAAAGATTTTTGGCAAATCACCAACCAAAAACCAAATCTAACAAAAAAGAAACAAGGAGAGCTTCCCGGAGGACTTCATGGACCTTTAAAAAAGTGGATTCATGACTACGGGGTAAGCCTCTGAGTTTCTAGAATTTGCGCTTATATTTATATGCTTTCCTTTTTAAAGTTTCATTTTCTTTTCTAGTTATTTTCATTTTTGCGCACCAAAATATTTTCTCAGAATTTCAGTAAAATTTTAAATCTTTTTGAGTATTTTGTTTGAATAAAAATATTTTAAACATCTTGAGCTTTTCTGGAATGATAAAGATCATCTAAATTGGTTAAGTATAGCAAAAGTTATGATCGTTTGAAGTTTCAGATTTTGGTTTTGCTGTTTCTGCGTATTTTCTGCATGTCTGGTATTTTGATGTCGTTAATAATATGACCCCATGTTTTTAATGACATTGCCATGTTGTTAATTACATGGCCTTTGGCAGAATCCAGTGTCGCTTTGTTTTTCTCCGTTTCGAAACGTTTAGGCCCGGAACGACCCACTAAGACTCTTATGAGTTTAGAAATGCATCATTGGGTTACCAAGCTTCTAAATTGCAATTATTTAGGAGTTATATATGATTTATTAATGTATTAATATTTTGATTAAGTTTTGGAGTAGCAACGGAAGCACTTCAGCCCATCCATATCGATATCACCCTTTAGAGGGAAGTCGGTAACGATATGAATGATATCGTTTTCGTTGTTAACCTAAACAATGGCTATGTTATGCATGTTTGACCTAGATTTATGTTTCTAAATATTATTTTAGGTCACCCCCATGAAGGGAACTCAAGTTCTCAGATAAGTAACCCAACAATATAACATGTGGCATTTTCACTAATAAAAACAATCAACATAGTTGAAAAAAATGAACCATTTTTATATAATAAGAACTTCGAAATCTCCTTTGTTTTTACCTTGACCACACAGTTCTTTCCACAATCCAAATCAAGTTTATATGGTACTCTTGGTACATATCTTTATTGTGGAATATCCCATGTGCTAACCTTTGTGGATGCTGGGAGTTTAGGATAGGTGTATGTTAGGGTTTAATTTCCTTCGGTTATTGCATTTATGAAATGTAACATTTATTAGACATTGATGTATTTAGGTGATTTGTAAATCCCTCATCCCAAGATGTAATTAATCCTATAGACTATTTCCTACTTGTTTATTTTCTCGCACTTTATTTACCACTTTCTACATGGATGCTAAATAACAAAAAAACATAAGCCGAAAACATCTAGATTGAATCGAAATATCATAAGTTTGGTTTCCAAAAGGGAATAATGTTAACTGAAATAATGACAAAGTAAGTAACTCATCCTGGACCCAAATCTCTGTACTATAGTATCACTTAGGCTTAACGGATCTAAGCTGTACCAAATTTTCATGGAAGAGTTGATTCGGGTAGCTACTTTGAGTACCATACGCTAGAGGTTTTGATCTCGAGTCTATTAAACTTGTTACATGAACAAGTTTCTTTTCTTTAAATTAAAACCACACGCCTATTTTCAATCAGGAAAACCCCCACGCCCCATCTCATGGGCCAGCGCCTCGTGGAGATCGCGCTGGTTGAACGTCGTCCGCTTATAGTGGCGACTCTGCTGTGGAATATCTTTTTCATAAACTTAAAAGTTTAGAAGATTTTGGATGAGTATTAAAAAGTTATTAAATGAGTTAAATCCACGCGTACGATATTTTGAACAAAAGCATATGCATTAGATATCTTAGCCTTTAAGATTAGGATGCCCCATTTACTGTGAAGATTGCAAAAGTATCATTTGTGACCCCATGGTGACCAAAGATACTTAGCTGGTGGATCACTTGTTACCATATTGCATGTACCTCTCTCATTCGCACCTATTTGGGGAGAGGCTTGGAGTGTATCATAATGCAATAAGAGCCTTCTACATCAACAGCCGATGACCGAACTCATATAAGGAAACCGTAGACACTTCTCTTAGGTTTACCAAAACAAATGTATCTCTTATGCAGGTTCACTCCTTAATACCTTATGGTGTTAAGATGATCCAAGCCTAGATTTAGAAGCCTAACCCTTAAGCTTGGGAACATAAGGTTGGAAGTGATATGTAGAATGCCATGTGCTATGTGTTCATTTCATCACCACATTTATTTCATGTAAAGCATCATGCTAACCACAAATTGTTATGCAGATACAAATTATACACACAAATGTCATCACCCCAATACCACCTACCTAGATATAAAAGACGCGATGAGACAGCGTCACCTAGTGTAAGGGCCACCCATGGTTATGGTATTGCCTACTTGGCACTCGAACCTCTATCCGCTTGGAATCATGAACTCTTCTAAGCAATAGGGTATAACACATCATTCTACCCGAACTTGAACCTAAAATTACAAGACACGATAAGGCAGCGTCACCTAAGGTTAGGACCACCCGTGGTTATGACAGTGCTTACTTGGCACTTGAACCTATGCCCATTTGGAGTCGTGAGCCTTTGAGTTTAACACATCATTTTACTTCGATATCACTTACATAGATTTAGAAAGATGCAATGAGATAGTGTCACCTAGGGTAGGATCGCCCATGGTTATAGCAGTGCTTGCTCGACACTCAAACCTTTGTCTATTTAAAGTCATAAACCATAGGGTATAATACACTATTTTACCCAAACTTGAATTTGTCGAGAGCAAACCATGACAACTAGTTCTCAAAATCGAAAGCTCGTTATCACTTGGATAATACGCAATCCCTTATCATTTTCAGTTTGTTTGTTCCAAGCGGATTAGTAAACACAAGTCACAACCTCAACCTTTTTATTCCAAGTGGATTGGCAAACACAAATCAATACCTCAGCCTTTTACCTCACGGGTATTATGACCATCAACCTGTTTAATCTAAGAGGATTGGAAAACACAAATCATAACCTCAGCTTTTACCACATGGGTATTACGACAATCAACCTATTTGTTTCAAATGGATTGGCAAACATAAATCACACTTTAAAACTAAGCCTATTACCACATGGGTATTACGGTAATAAACCTATTTGTTTAAAATGGATTGGCATATATAAACCACACTTTAAAACTAAGCCTATTACCACATGGGTATTACGATAATCAACCTTTTTATTTCAAATGGATTGGCAAACATAAATCACACTTTAAAACCAAGCCTAATTCCACATGGGTATTACAGCAATCAACTTGTTTGTTTCAAATGGATTAGCAAACATAAGTTACACTTTCAAACCAAGCCTATAACCACATGGGTATTACGACAATCAAACTATTTGTTCCAAGAGGATTGGCAAACAAAAATCATAACCTTAGCCTTTTACCACATGGGTATTATGGAAGTTAACCTATTTTGTTCCAAATGGATTGACAAAACACGAGTCGCACCTCTACCACAAGCCTACTACCACACAGGTATTATGGAAATTGACCTATTTGTTCTAAGTGGATTGAAAAACACACCCCTCGACATCACTTATATGTCACCTTAACCTCAAGCCCTCACCACACAGGTTGGTTCTTGTTATCGTTTGAGTTATATCTTTAATACTAATGACTAACCATGCTTGTTCAAGTGGAATGATAAACATAAATTTTATCACATCATGACATATTAACTCATTGTGATTCAGCCATTTCATATGCATCTCGCATATAAACATCAAGTATGTCAAACATGCATTTCCTATCTGATGAAGCTGTCCGATTGTGTTTGCTTCAGTTAAGGCTTGGAAGAGGCCGACTTCCCACCTCGTTTAGATTTCCCCCATCATTTCTTGCTTAGAGAACTTTCCATCAAAGGGTATTCCACATACTGATTCCAGCAAACACTAGTGCAGAATAGGCTTTTGCAGACGGTTGTTTTTGACTTTTCCGGACGGTTCTAAACCATCCGCACAAGCCACGATGCCATTGATCAGAAGTAATGCGGACGGTTCAGAACAATCCGGAAAAGTAGCATTCCAGACAGTTCTTAAGAGCAAACCGTCCGGAATAAGTAGCATTCCGGACGGTTCTTAAGAGAGAACCATCCGGAATGCTCTAATTTTTTTTAAATAATTTTAAAACTTCATTTATAAGCTACTTAAATTGGATTGAAGGGAGCCCTGTACTTTAGCTGTGTCCTAACCTAAACAAATACCAATATGGATAAGAAAATAGTTAATTGGCTAGCTTGACTAGCCAAATAGAACAGAAAAACCAAGTATCATGGCTGTCACAATAACAAACAAGAATCAGAATTTCAAAATAAATAAGATGCAAATTGTATCTACTAAGAAAAGCAGTAAAAAGAACAAGGCTCAATCGAATTCAATTATAAGGAAAGCTTTAGGTACATTTGAGTATATAGCCAAAGCCATGTTACGATTCTTGGACATTAGAATTATAAATATCAAAAGAAAGTAATAAACTAAGGACATGTTTAGTGATTTTCACGAATATCCAATGGGATGCGTTAAGGTTCATTAAATGTTGAACAAAACATTCCTATTCTTATATTATTCGAGTAAGCTTACCATA
>CATIWQ010284130.1:0-14315 GCA_949673415.1 Euphorbia schlechtendalii | reverse complement strand
AAGCTAAATGTAAGTACAAATCATTATAGAGCAGAATGATTGACAAGAAAAATGCAGATATAATAGACTGCAATATAGCATAACAAAACTGAGTCAATGATAAGATAAAAGAAACGGCACCACGAGAACGATAGAAAATAGAAAATAGACCAGTATGTAGCAGTGTTGTAAAAGGTGCCCTTAGGCAGGGCGAGGGGTCACTCGCCTCACCCTACCTCAGGCGAGGTAGGGTTCATCATGTGCTCGCCTTTCGGTGGGCGCCTTGGTGCCCCTAGACATGCCTCAGGGACAATTTGTTTTCTGGGGGTTTAAACTTACTTCAATATGTTTTGTTCATCTATAAGATTTTTAATTATAATTGAAGGTTAGATGTTCCTAGTTAAATTCCTACCATGGCTAGATTAATCTAATGCTAGATATTTTTCTTGCAATATGTAAATTTTTTAAATGAAGCCTAGGTTTAAATCTTAGTAATTTGAAAGCTTAAACTGTTTACAAAATAATGTTTTCTTCCACAATTAAAAGTGAGGCGGCAAAGTGAACAGATTAACCTAGACACTTGAGATTCGAGTTAAGTACCTCTTGTACTTCAGATTGAAAGTGCATTATTGACATTAGAAAAGTTCTATCAGAAGGCAGCACATACAGAAGCACTTTATATAACAAAATACAAGAAACTCTAGGTTACTTTTATATACCAATTTTTTTAAACAAAATACAGAACATTTATTCTATTAGTATTACAAATTATTCATCAATGCAATTATTTTAATTCAAAGATTATTAATTGTTCGGAAAATATGCAAAATGAAATCAGAGGTCAGCAGAAGGAGACTTACAGCGAGATGCTACTTATTTAGAGTTCTTCCTTTAAGAGTGTGTAATATTAACAAACAAAACAAAAGAGTATAATTATTACTTTCAAGGTGACAAAACTACTTAGAGAATCCTTGATTACCCTGTTTCTTTAAAGAGGTTTCCTCAATAAAAGAACACAAAAATAAAAGAATTAATCATCCAAAAAATTTACAGAACAATGTAAAATAAGAACAAAATTTAGAGAGTTCATAATTATCAAGATTACCTATAAGGCGGCCACACAGCATTTCAGAATCCATGATCATCTGGTTTCTTGAAAGTGGAGTACCTGCGCAATAAAGAACAAGTAAAAGGAGATTGGTATCGAATGTCTTGTTCCTTTCTGCCTTGTGAACAATAAACAGACAAGATGAAAGGAAACAAACCAAAACCCTTGATCTCATTTCCTTGAAAGGACATATGGTTTGATTAACACGACTTTGATCCAAAATTAAGGTACATGGGTAAGTGTAAGAAACAAGAAGATAAAAGTAAGGCTTACTACATAAGAAGTTGACAAAATTCGATGTCCATTAATTGCATCTCCAGAGGTATCACTTTGCATGAATCCAACATTATGTCCGAAGTTTCATCATATCCACTGTCATCAACAGTAATGCCTCTGTAAACAGATGAGAATCTTGTTTCTTCATCTATGTCGAAAGTTTCATCTAGGTGGATTCCTCTTTCCTGTTTCACAGACATAAGAAAGATCAGCAACTATAAAACAGTAGTAAGCCAATGAATAAAGATGAAATAAACCTCTGCTAAATGAATGTCCTTACCCTTCAATTTCTAGCTATTTCTCATAGCTTGCTTTTCTAACTCTCTTATTTGAGGACCCTTCTTGAGCTTCGTAGTGTAAAGCTCCTCATCAAAGGTGCTTGTAACTCCAAAGTCCAAATAACGTTGCATTTGTTTCAAATTGAAAAAATTTCTAGTCATATCCATAAATCCCAAAAGGCAATGTCATGCAGCCAAGTAGCAACAAAAATGAAGGTAGTCGATAACAAAGATGACCAATTCCAGTCCTAAAAAAATAGTATAAAGGAACATGCTAGAGACAAACACAATCACGAGTAAAATGTACATAATCTTACTTACCTGTTCCATTGCCCATCAGATATATTCTCCAACTCAGGACATTGTTGACCATGGGTTCGAGATATATATGAATCAACTAAAATCTCCAGCTGCTTTTCGTGTTGGACTTCATTGGCAATTCCATCAGCCGTGACAGAAATCCTGACACCATTAACAGATTTAGACACTAATCCACGCGATTTTATAAACACACTATTTCAGAACATAGTGAACTGGAATTTTTAGCAGCTCAATATCCCCTTTAATTCACATGTTGATACCAAAATACAAGTTCAAAGGCACCAATGCTATAATAATATATAATATCAAATGCTGCACACCTTTGCTATCACTTGAACAACATCTTTACCAGGAACAATCGTGAATTTTGGTAGGAACCTTTCTAAGTTCTGTTCTCTGGCCACGAAAGACAATCCTTTATCATTCAAGCCATTTCCAGAGAAATTTCTGACAAAGAAATAAAAGTATGAATGTTAACAAGATCACTGAAAGCTGAAAGGAAAATACATGAACAAAACAATATCTGCAATGGGAGTATCAATAACTTTTTCAATAGAGAAAGTTAAAATACCAAACTACTTTTCAACATTTTTCATGTGAAATATGCCTGAAAGTACGGATCCATTTTTTAGATAGACTTCCACAGTCTGCCCAGTGAGACATGCAGATAAGTATATCAAGCGATCACGTGCAGGACTCTCATGAACTCCAACTTTACCACCAACACTACATTATTATCCACCATGTCAGAGAGCGAAAATGGAATACATAATTGAAAAAAGCAAAAAGAAAAGAAACACACTGGAGTTGCCAGATCGGTTTGGATTTTATTTTCCAAATTGCAGCTTTCTGTACAATCTTGTCCCTCCATCCCTCTCAGGCCTTTGATATAAGATTTGGGCTGTGGAACCTGTTGCAGACTCATGTTGACAGCTGCAACACTCCAATCCACAAAGAAAAAGCTAAATGTAAGTGCAATACATTCTAGAGCAGAAAGGTGGACAAAAATGCAGATTTATTAGACTGCAATATAGAATAACAAAACTGCATCTATGATAAAAATAAAAGAAACAGCACCACGAGAACGAGAGAAAATAGAAAATAAACCAGTGTGTAGCAGTGTTGTAAAAGGCGCCCTTAGGCAGGGCGAGGGGTCCCTCGCCTCACCCTACCTCAGGCGAGGTAGGGTTCATCATGTGCTCGCCTTATGGTGGGCGCCTTGGTGCGCCTCAGGGACAATTTGTTTTCCTGGGGTTTTAACTTACTTTGATATGTTTTGTTCATCTATAAGATTTTTAATTATAATTGAAGGTTAGATATTCCTTGTTAAATTCCTATCATGGCTAGATTAACTAAATGCTCAACATTTATCATGCAATATGTAAGTTTTTTATATGAAACCTAGGTTTAAATCTTAGTAGTTTGAAAGCTACAACGATTCCAAAATAATGTTTTCTTCCACAATTAAAAGTGTGGTGACAACAAAATTAACAAGAGGAATATAATCCATAGAATTGATGAAGTGAACTGATTAACCTAGACACTTGAGATTAAAGTTAAGTACCTCTTGTACTTCAGATTGAAGGTGCGTTACTGACCTTTAGAAAAGTTCTATCACAAAACTATTTGTTGAGTCATGTCATGTAGCATAATTGCTATGGTTTTCTGCACGTTTCTTTGATGCAAGTAATTTACACAAAATGCTTTCTGTATTTGCAGTAAAAACCAGTAATAAAAGAACATATCTTTAATTCTTGAGCTCCAAAACTTGTAATATAAGCTTGGATTGAAGAAAGCTCAAGTTTACGAGCATTTACATAAAGAAAATTAATAATTTTAAACAAGTGTGACACCAAATTTTATAGAAAATAATCAAACCCAAACCCGAAACTCAGTACACTTCTAATTTCATATTCTCGCCTCAAATCCAAGGGAAATAAGCTTCTCACACATCTGGAGTTGAGAGATTATTTATTCTAGTTTCAATTGCGAAAAAAACTTCATAATCTTTTCAGGAACTCAAATGATGTAAGCAAAATCAAAGTTGCAAATACAATATGGGCAGACAGAAAATTTGCAGCTATTTAAGAATAAGTAAATCATAAATAAAATAGTAATACATATAATCAAGCTTCCATCAGTAAAACATATATTCCCAAATCAAGCAAACATCTTGTCAGAGAATCAATAAAAAATGCCATTTGTCAGAGAAACAAAGGGGCAAGTTTTACAATAGGCTTCAAATTTGTGAGAGCTAGGTTTTGAAGAAAATACAGCTGGTTTGCTGCACATTATCTCCCAAAATAGTATGTAGATAAACTCGAAAGCAATAATGAAGGGATGATCAAGGCAAAATCAAAGAGAAAGAGCGGACACTAACCTGTACTGCTTGTTGCAAAAGATTCAAAATTTCTCGGGCACGAACTCTCTCTTCGGCTACCCCACCCTGAACCTGAAAAAAAATCATCGAAATCGCGTTCCCTGTTTTTAAAGAGGAGATTATCAACTTTTTGCAATCAAATATCAAAGACATAGATACAATAAGGATATGCCTATGTAGTAAGCCCGTATATGGAACTATGAGTCAACACTCGAGTTCAGCCAAACCATCACAGAAACGAAAGACAAATGAGTTGTGCATGGACAAAATTTTTTGCTTCCTATTTGTTCCAACTTTAGATTTAACAAATTTCAGTGACTACTGGCCAGCCAACCTTTATAACTATCAAATTATGCACTTCTTATCGATGGACTGTAAATTTTAACCTACTGTATAATTAGCAACATCTAAAATGCTCGATTCTAGTTATCGCATTAATTAAATCCAAAATTGAAGCATTTTGTGATCAATGATGTAACCATAAAATATATAAAAATATAACGTAGAATATGTATGTGTGGATTTACAGAAAACAAATGTTTATAACCAACTGAACCGACGAGAAGTAAAAGTTACCTGTATAATTCATGTATGAAGGTGTAATAAAGTTCTCTTTTTGCATGATTGATCTACAACAAAAGAAAAAAATGGGTGCCATTTGAATGTGTAATAAACTAAAAGCCTACATTTTGAATGTATTGTATTGATATTGAATCACGGATTGCACATTTATATACAGAGGATAATATGAATTAGATAACAAATTAATATACCATTAACTGCTCCCACTAATCATTCCCCTGATTATTCCCCTAATTACTCTACTGATTCTCTAACACTCCCCATCAAGCTACAGCATACATGCTCAAGCTTGAAACAAACACAATACAGTGACTCAATTGAAATAAAAAACAAAGTAAATATGTCAAGAACCGAAAATGAGAAGGTGACGACTTGAGAATAGAATAAACATCCGAGAAACCACCAATCTACTGCATTAACCGGACTCTAAACCGAGATCCACAAACGCTGCACTCTTTGGCAGACCAAATCGACAATTCAAAGGGAAATCCCATCCCAACATTTGCCAAAAACACTACACATAGGGTAGTCCTTGGAGTATTCTAATTCTGCAAGCTCAACCTCAATAAATTAACGGAACTCAAACTGAAAGAGTATCGGAATTTAAATAATTCCTGTGAACAGTAACCATGAACAGTATACGTGAACATTGATGATGAACAGTCACGAAAGAGAGGGAGAACATTAACAATTCAAAACCCCAAAAGAAGTGGAACAGAAGCAAACCAGAAAAAGGAAGAGAAATACGCCAAAAAGAAGAGAAGCATAGAAATTCAGTTTCATGGTGAATAGAATAGGAAGAGGATAGAAAACCAAACCCAGAGAGCTATGACGCTGATACCATGTAATAAACTAAAAGACTACATTTTGAATGTATTGTATTGATATTGAATCACGGATTACATATATTTATATACACAGGATAATAAGAATTAGATAACAAATTAATATACCATTAACTGCTCCCACTAATCATGCCCCTGATTATTCCCCTAATTACTCTACTGATTCTCTAACAGAATTTAAGCGAAAGGTTTCACTAGCATATCAAGAAACAAACGAAACAATTCTCACAGAAAGCTGATAACTGGAGAGAAAGAAAATATAATAACCAAAATATGCATAGTGGCTTTTGGAATTAAGTCTGCAATGCTATTTCTCACAATATCATAGTAAGACTGCACAAGAAATTTTTGTTGCAGTTACTTCGACCGCTTCTTGCTCTGTCAATTCTGTTGGCCTCCATATGGATGAAGACTGTAACGAACACCAACAAAGACAACAGACGGTAACTCATATGTAAACGTTATTAGAAAAAGATAAAACAGATCACATAATGTATATGAGGCCCAGAGTCGTTCCATGGCATATTCTCACCACTCTCGATCACACAGTTGATGTCGAACTTTCTGCTCCATGAGAAGTTTCACCAGGGCCTCTGCTGTATGAATTCACTACAAGGATTTTGCTACTAAGTTTCATAAATGACCCTCTCCATGTACTGGCGGATGATTTACTACCTATATATATATAACTTCCAAAATCAGCATGTGATTACAGATATATATTCAAAAGTAACTGAAGTATCAGAACCTGAAAAAGATTAATCCAACCAAAAATAGTGATTAAAGACAATTCTCCGATTCAACTTTGAACGTTTTGCATTCCTTTCTTCCTGCAAAACTTACTACGTATAAAGGGAATATATCACTACTTAACACTACATTCCAAGATAGATTAAATGCCAATAATCCAATTCAACCCTCTACCTACCCGGAACCAGTTAATTTCATAGTCGTTTTCTTGTCTTTGCCATTTTTGCTATTAATGACATTATTTTGGTTTACCAGTCAAATCAGGAATTGTGAAACCGCCCATTTCTGCATAATTAAGACAAAATTTAAGACATCAGAAATAAGGTATGAACTCTGTATATCAGAAACTACCAGCTAACACATCAGAAAGGATTCATTTCAAAATTGCAAGGATCTAACTTGTAAAGAGTTGGTCTGTTAAGCCTCGAGATATGAATGTGATTTGGTATTGGTAGACTTAATTCTCCATAGTTAGACAAGTAAATTGTAATTAGAACAAACAAGAGAACTTACTCTTTCTTTTCCTGAAATGATCTAAACCCCAAATCTCTTCAATTTCAAAATCAGAAACAATCACGAAAGCTGTAATAACACACATGCAATCAAAATCTTTTTAGTCAGCCTCACAAATTGCAATAACTAAGTTAACAATGAAGTCTTGATAACTAATAATCAAGATGGATATATCAGCATGCACAGCTTTAAGCACAACATCGTTGCAACAAAAAGCAATTCCTTAGAGTAAACCTTGATATGAAAAGAACCAAATATAAGGAAGAGGTAAAAATATAACCATTCATTTTCTGGAAGAATGTAAAGTTAAATAATGGAAGCAGCCGGAGTACAAAAATTGAAAGCAGCAGGCCACACATCTTTCCTCGAAAGCATGTGAGCATCAAGTAAGGTAGCAGCTGATCCGCATCATAACCTTGTACACTTTCTTCGATTCGCTAGTATGTGGGAAGTCCATTCACTCTTTCCATATTTTTATTTGAAATGCTAATACTTCCACTGTCGATTGTTCAAAGATCGAGAAAACGAAATAAAAACAGCTATAAGCTATACATTACGAATCTATAACGAATTAGTTGTATAGACAAATTGTTACCTCCAAACTGGGACATTAAATAGTCCATCCCTCACACTATCATTTTGATTTGAAGCTTCAGCTGCACCCTTCTCTTCCTTCATACCTGGCATGATTTAAAACCCAAATATCTACAAAGTTTAAAATCAGAAATAACCACCCAAGCTGTAATTCCACCCTGCAATAAAAATCTGTTTTGTCAGCCTAAAATATTTTCAATAACTTAGTTAACATGACCATACTGAAACTATAATCACAACACTATCAATTAAAAAACTTAAATTTTCTTTAAAATTCATAATTTTAAATTCGTTGATGGTGCACATAACATTGGAAACAATATCAAGCTCTGGCTAGTATTCTTTATCATTGACACCAACAACAAACATGGGTTCATCTTTTCTCGGGGTGGATATATCAACCTTCTTAGCTCCACCCTGAAAAAACAATAAAAAAGAAAGTCAAGATCAAACCTTTACCACATAAACCTCAGATATGATGAAGAAAAAAATTGAAGTGGTGGATCGTCTTGCCAGTCACCGGGTTACTCTGGGCAACTGCTACTGCTACTGCTACTGCTCAGCCTCAAAAATTTGATTTACATAAACCTCTTCGCTAATTGATAGTAGCATGATTGATGTAAATAAGCATGTGGATCAAATGTATCTGTAAGCACAATATGATTACAGAAATAAATTCAAAGGTAAAGCATAGCATCGGAACCTGGAAAAGATTACTTCAACCAAAAGTAGTGATTAAGGACAATTATCTGATTCAACTTTGAACATTTTGCATTCCTTTCTTCCTGCAAAACTCTCTACGTATGAAGGGAAAATATCACGACTTAACTCTACATTCAAGAGTGTAAAAAGTTACAGAATCTGGAAATATCAAATAACTACATTCCAAGACTGTTTAAATGCCAATAATCCAATTAAACCCTCTACCTTCAGCAGTTTTGCTGTAACAGGTTGAACTTTATGCAGCCCAACTAATTCTCCCCTGAAATAGAGCCCAAAAAAATTACCTTTCTGAAAATTGTTCCTGCAAATCGGCAAGCAAACTTCAGCAAGTTTGGATTTTTGTGCGTACTGCAGAAATGACATATAAGTTGAAGAAAACTAAATCTGAAGACGCATATATCACCATGCACGGCTTTAAGAAAGATATAGTTTCCTGTTGTAATATTTAGAGGGCTATTTAAAGAATCCTCACTTCAGAAGCACACTAAAGAAAATTCTTAGAGACAAACTTAATATGAATAAGAATCAAATTAAAGAAAAGAGGTGATAATATAACCTTTCATTATCTGGAAGAGTGAATAGTTCATAATGTCAGCAGGAGGAAAAATTTTGAAACCAGCAGACCAAACATCAAGTTACACCGGTAAGCATTTGAACTGCATCAGAAACTTGTATGATGCAGGTCCATCCACTCTTTGCATATTTTCATGTAAAATGCTAATACTTCCTCTATCAGTCGTTCAATCATTTAGAAAGGGGAATAAACAAGCAGTTATAAGCTAGACATTACAAATCTTCAACAAAGTAGAAAAATAGTAGAATAAACACATTATTACCTCCAAACTGAATGATTAAATAGTCCATCTCTCACACTACCGTTATGATTTGCGGCTTCTGTAGCACACTTCCCCTTTTTTATTTTACTGAACATTCTTCACAAGAAGAATTTTCCTAACTGCAATAGAACTAAGCATTTTGTATGACAGATACTTGTGCAGTTTCGTAAGGAGAAACCTGAAACAGAACAGAAATAATAAAAAATAAAATGCAAATCCAAAATGTGGCAGCGAACACAAATAAAGAATGTTCGGTAGCAATGTAAAACAAAGCTAAAACAGCAAGCAATTATTCTGATGTACAATGCAGCTCAACAAGTTAAACAAAAGTACCACTAGCAACAATACTAAATTTCAAAACATTTGGATAAAGTCAAAAGAAGCAAAAATAGCTACCAATGAAAAGGAATGCAAGTAAATCTTCCAAATAAGCAATTTATCCTTCATAAACCAATGAATATTCAGGGGAGATAACTTGCAGTAAATAACGATAAAGCATAGTAAATGCTAACAAGCAGTAATTGTTAAATTGGCCAATGCAAATTAACCAATATTAACAAATCTAACCGCCATTCCAGCTCGGTTTCCCGAGCCCTTTTCCTCCTGTGGTACGTGACTTGAGCAAATAATCAGGAATGAAGATAAACTAAAAAGCAAAATGGAAGGATGATCAAGGCACAATCAAAGAGAAAGAGCGGACACTAACCTGTATGCTTGTTGCAAAAGATTCAAAATTTCTCGGGCACGAACTCTCTCTTCGGCTACCCCACCCTGAACCTGAAAAAAAAACATCGAAATCGCCTTCCCTGTTTTTAAAGAGGAGATTATCAACTTTTTGCAATCAAATATCAAGACAGAGATACAATAAGGATATGCCCTATATAGTAAGCCCGTATATGGAACTATGAGTCAACACTCGAGTTCAGCCAAATCATCACAGAAACAAAAGACAAATGCATGGAGAAAATTTTTTGCTTCTTATTTGTTCCAACTAAAGATTTAACATATTTCAGAGACTACTGGCCAGCCAACCTTTATAACTATCAAACTATGCACTTCTTATCGACGGACTGCAAATTTTAACCTACTGTATAATTAGCAACATCTAGAATGCTCGATTCTAGTTATCAAATTAATTAAATCTAAAATTGAAGCATTTTGTGTTCAATGATGTAACCATAAAATACATAAAAATATAATGTAGAATATGTATGTGTGGATTTACAGAAAACAAAAGTTTATAACCAACAGAATTGACGAGAAGTAAAAGTTAAAAGTATAAATCATGTACGAAGGTGTTATAAAGTTCCCTTTTTGCATGATTGATCTACAACAAAAGAAAAAAACAGCTCATTTGTATGTAAGTGAAAAGGTTTCACTAGTATATCAAGAAACAAACGAAACAATTCTCACAGAAAGCTAATAACTGGAGAGAAAGAAAATATAACCAAAAAGTGCATAATGGCTTTTGGAACTAAGTCTGCAATGCTACTTCTAACAATATCACAGTAAGAACGCACAAGAATTTTGTTGCAGTTACTTCGTCCGCTTCTTGCTCTGTCATTTCTCGACATGAAAGAAGACCGTAACGAACACCAACAATGAGAACAGATGGTAACTCATATGTAAACGTTATTAAAGATCACATAATGTATATGAAGCCCAGAGTTGTTCCATGGCATATTCTCACCACTCTCGATTGCACAGTCGGTGACGAACTTTCTGTTCCATGAGAAGTTTCACCAGGGCCTCTGCTGTATGAATTCACTATAAGGATTTGCTAGTAAGTTTCATAAATGACCCGCTCCATGTCCTGACAGATGAATTACAACCTATACATATAACTTCCGAAATCAGCATATGATTACAGATATATTCAAGAGTAACCAAAGCATCAGAACCTGAAAAAGAATACTCCAACCAAAAATAGTGATTAAACACAATTCTCCAATTCAACTTTGAACGTTTTACTTTCCATTCGTCCTGCAAAACTTACTACATATAAAGGGAATATATCACTACTTAACAATACATTCCAAGATAGATAAAATGCCAATAATCCAATTCAACCCTCTACCTACCCGGAACCAGTTAATTTCAATGTCAGTTTCTTGTCGTTGCCATTTTTGCTATCAATGACATTAGGTTTACCAGCCAAATCTGGAATTGTGAAACCAACCATTTCTGCATAATGAAGACAAAAATGATATGAATGTGATTTGGTATTGGTAGACTTAATTATCCATAGGTAGACAAGTAAATTGTAATTAGAACAAACAAGAGAACTTACTCTTTCTTTTCATTCTTACCTGAAATGATCTAAACCCCAAATCTCTTCAATTTCAAAATCAGAAACAATCACGAAAGCTGTAACAACACCCATGCAATCAAAATATTTATAGTCAGCCTCACAAATTGCAATAACTAAGTTAACAATGAAGTCTTGATAACTAATTACCAAAATGGATATATCAGCATGCACAGCTTTAAGCACAACACAGATGCAAGAAAAAGCAATTCCTTAGAGTAAACCTTGATACGAAAAGAAACAAATATAAGGAAGAGGTAAAAATATAACCATTCATTTTCTGGAAGAATGTAAAGTTAAATAATGGAAGCAGCCGGAGGACAAAAATTGAAAGCAGCAGGCCAAACATCTTTCCTCGAAAGCATGTGAGCATCAAGTAAGGTAGCAGCTGATCCGCATCATAACCTTGTACACTTTCTTCGATTCGCTAGTATGTTGGAAGTCCATCCACTCTTTCCGTATTTTTATTTGAAATGCTAATGCTTCCACTGTCGATCGTTCATAGATCGAGAAAAAGAAATAAAAACAGCTATAAGCTATACATTACGAATCTATAACGAATTAGTTGTATAGACAAATTGTTACCTCCAAACTGGATCATTAAATAGTTCATCCCTCACACTATCATTTTGATTTGAAGCTTCGGCTGCACCTTTCTCTTCCGTCTTACCTGGCATGATTCAAAACCCATATATCTACAAATCTCAAAATCAGAAATAACCACCAAGGCTGTAATTCCCCCCTGCAATAAAATCTGTTTAGTCAGCCTAAAACATATGCAATAACTTAGTTAACATGACCATATTGAAACTATAATCACAAAACTATCAATTAAAAAACATAAATTTTCTTTAAAATTCAAAATTTTAAATTTGTTGATGGTGCACCTAACATTGGAAACAATGTCAAGCTCTGGCTTGTATTCTTTCTCATTGACACCAACAACAAACATGGGTTCATCTTTGCTCGGGGTGGAGATACCAACCTTCTTAGCTCCACCCTGAAAAAACAATAAAAAAAAGAGTCAAGATCAAACCTTTACCACATAAACCTCAGATATGATGAAGAAAAAAATTGAAGTGGTGGACCGTCTTGCCAGTCGCCGGGTTACTCCAGACTACTGCTACTGCTCAGCCAAAAAAATCTGCATTTATATAAACCTCTTAGCTAATTGATAGTAGCATCGATTGATGTAAATAAGCATGTGGATCAAATGTATCTGTAAGCACAATATGATTACAGAAATATATTCAAAGGTAAAGCATAGCATCGGAACCTGAAAAAGATTACTTCAACCAAAAATAGTGATTGAAGACAATTCTCTGATTCAACTTTGAACATTTTGCATTCTTTTCTTCCGGAAAAACTCTCTACGTATGAAGGGAAAATATCAAGACATAACACTACATTCAAGAGTGTAAAAAGTTACAGAATCTGGAAATATCAAATAACTACATTCCAAGACTGTTTTAATGCCAATAATCCAATTCAACCCTCAACCTTCTCCTTTTTCTTTCTTTTGCTATGCGGGGCACCCTATATAACTATTTCACGGAAGTACATTGAAAAGAAAAGATCAACCCAACTCAGAAAAGAGACCAAAACCCCAAATTAATCGACTGTTAAGTGATGAACATGCCATGAATACTAAATCAGGGCTCAAACCTAGGAAGGAGCATATATGAATAATGTGTAACAAAATGTGACTTATATTCACACCAACCTAACCTCATCCTATCGAAAAATCAATATAAACAAAAAAATAAGAATTGTTACTTTTTCTTCCTAAATAGAAAGAAAACTGCAAGATAATAAAACTGCCCTTGATTGTCACCACAGATTTTCACTGGGCTTTTTTGACAGGCCATAATACTGCATCAACAATATGTTATTTCAAAATCAATTGGCTTCGCCATGTGATAATACATCATAGGATCCAATGCACACAAAAAAAATTGTAGATGCAGGGCAAGAGCTATTGACAATTGAACATAAAATAAGACAAAATGATGTAAGAGATAAGGGTAACACTCACCCAATGAAACAACTTGGAGCTTGAATTAGGTATCTTCTTCAAACGAACTCCATTTCTGCTACCCCAGACCAGTTGATTCCCTCAAACATAACATAAATTCAACAACACAGAGAAGAATAATTAGGACATGTACCGCCAAATTAACATGTGCAAAAACACAAGGGTTTTAACAAACTAAATTACTTCTAAAAATTTAACAGCATACCACTATAATAGTGAATAGCTGTCAAGGAGGCCCCATGACATAGTTACTCCATCTCGAAGATTGCTGAATGTTCTATTGGCATCTCCGATAGCATCATTAGCATCTCCTCTTTCCTTCATCCTTAACCAACTCTGTTTTGTTCTTTTCCTTCTCTTTGTGTAATTGTGGTTGTCTATGCCAAAGCTGAAGCAACAATTTTGGTTAGGGCTAACCATGTTCGGATTTGTCAATGACATTGATCAAGCAGTGGAATTAATGAATTCTGCATCGCACATCCATATTCAAAGAGAAGATATACTAGAAAAATTTTAGACACCATCACGGAAAATTCAGTAAGACGCCTTCAGGATTTTCTGCTGTAACAGGTTGGACTTTCTGCAACTCAACGAATTCTTTCCCTGAAATAGAGCCCAAAAAAATACCTTTTTGAAAATTGTTCCTGCAAATCAGCAAGCCAACTTCAGCAAGTTTGGATTTTTGTGCTTACTGCAGCAATGACATATAAGTTGAAGAAAACTAAATCTCAAGACGTATACATCACCATGCACGGCTTTAAGAACAATATAGTTTCCTGTTGTAATA
>CATIWQ010284077.1:0-10407 GCA_949673415.1 Euphorbia schlechtendalii | reverse complement strand
CTCTCTCTCTCTCTCTACATTTCTTCCCTACTATATCACTGCACATAAGGCATGAAATTGTTGAGGATTTGGAGCCCTATTTATAGAGTTTGAAGGGTTGCATCTATCCACTTGAAGAGTCTTATCCATTTGTGAAAGATTGCACCTTTTTACTTTGATTGGTTGATGAAACTTGATGTTATCCACAATGGATAGGTACCTTTTCATGATTGGTTGACTCCTGATAAGTGTCTTTTCGTTGGTAGTTGAAGGCGGTTGATGGCAGTTGATCATGCTTATCTGGCGGTTGGTAGTTAAGAAGATAATACTAGAAAACCATCCATGTCGCGACCGCGATAGACAAGTCACAAGCGTGAATCTTCCTTTGACAGTTTTCTATTTCTGAAGTGACCAGGTCGTGACCGCGAATGATTGTCGCGACCATGAATGGAGTTTTCTTCAGAAATTTCCTTGCAATTTCACCGATCTTCGACAGCTTCAATCCTAAGCCAAATCTTTAAGTTGTATGCATCTTTTTGCACCTTTTTCATTCTATTTTCATAGAATTCCACTTTTGATTATTTTACTCCCAAGATTGACCTAGTATCTGCATTTGCATAAAAAACAACTACATAACACGTGAAATCTTTTAAATGAAGTATAAAAATGACTCAAACTATAGTGTTTATTGTGTGAAATTATCATGATAATAAGTGTAATTATACACTTATCAAAGGGGTATTGACAACACCTACATTTTATATGTGAATAAGTTTTTGGCACAGTTGAAAGCCAATAGTTCACGAGATTTTGGAACCGTATTAGATTAAACTTATCAGTAGAAAAGTGGCGAACACAAATCATCTTCAAGACCTAAAATGCATCAATAGGGAATAATTTGTTCTAGAAATAAAGGGTTAAAAGCATAAAATGTTATAATGAGATAACTCTAAATACTCAGCATGGATATTAATTGGATAAGAGTTGAGTGATTTCAATTCTTACCATGCTGAGTTATGCTAACTCAACAACTTGTATTCAACAAATCTATCTAAGTCCATTAGTTCAGTAGGACTAGTTAAACTAATTTAAACTAAGCCTAATTAACTTTGATTAAAAGCTAACTATAGTATTGACTTATAGATTGATGTCCTTCATGTATTACATTGTCAAAAACTTTAACTCAAGATTACAAAGCAATCTTTAAGCTGAGTCCAACAAACTCCTCCATTAATTAGTGATGGCAAACATACAGTAGCAAGCCATAATTCAATAAGTAAAAATGAAATAGAGTTACCTAGTTATATACAAGACTCCCCCATGCTGAGTAAACTATTGAGACTTTGTTGAGCTCCCCATACTTAGGTGACTCCACTCTTGATGAAGTCTTCAATTAGTCAACATCCAAGTCTTCTTCTTTCTCTAAAAAAAGGTAATTCATATAATACAACTAATATCAAATTAATGATATATTAAATTGATTGGATAAATATTCATGGTTTTTTATATATTAATTAGAATTGTACAAGTACAAGAGTTCCTCTACTGAGCTAATCTATTTGAATGCACAAAAGACTATAAGTTACAAATACAAAAGCTATTTACGATGGTGTTAGGTTTTATCGTAAGGAGGACTGTTGAATTTGATTGTAGGATTTGCTCATCTTCTTCTTAGGATTAATCTTAGACGGAGGAGGTCCCATAGGGAGCTTACCCTCCTTCTTGTATAACTGCTAGTGTTGCTGAGAACTTTTAGGTTAAAACTATTGCAACTTCTTGGCAAAGAAATTTTGGGTATCATTAAGGGTTTGCTTCTGTTTCTCCTCCTTTGCCTTCTCTTCTTGCATGATTGCCTCATAACCTTTATTGACGACAACCATGACAAGTTGAAAATTGGTGTAGGTACCGAAGCTATCATGATCAATCTCAACATTAAGCTCCTCTCTTGCTTCTTTAGTGATACAACCTTGAGCTTCAAGTTCCTTTAAGAATCTCAATACAAGGAATGCACACATCATTTTCATCAACCATCTTCTTTTTTAGAAATTCCAAGATAATGTTTATCTTGGGACACATAGTTACGTAAGAAGTTGCTGTAGCCCTAAGGTACTCTTGAATCATCCTCATTACTAGTCACAAATGCTTCATTAAGCGATGGCTCATCCTCTTTAATGATATCATTCTAATCTCCTTCAAAGATTGATAAGTGTCAAAACAACACTTATTCTAGTATATATTTCTCCACTGATAAGTATATTTTCTTGGTGATTTTAATTTCATTTATGAGATTTCAAATGGTATGTAGTTGTTCTTGGTACAATGACAAGTTTAGATAAAATAGAGAGGTAAATTACTTAGAATTGTAATTTAATGCAAAAGGTTTAGAAAAAGACGCAAATAGATGCAAAGTGTCGGTTATTTAAATAAAGCTTGAAATGACTAAGTCTAGAAGAAGATTTTTGAAAGAAACCATATTTCAACCATGATTATAGACTTGCGCTCGTGATATTCAATGCAAAGAAATGGTAGCTTTTGTATCACAAAGTCACGATCGCAACACACAAAAGTTAACCTAAGGATTTGTCTTCTCAACTAACTTTTTTAATCGCTAAAACTGCCATAACAACAAACCAAAAAGGCACCTTTTTACCAACCAGGAAGGAGTGAAACAACATAAATTTTCACCCATATATGAAGGTGTATTTTAGCCAAACGGTATACAGATATACAGTAATTCATTTCAAAAATACAAGCGAAGACCTCTTTTGTTCTTCGATAAAATATATGTAAACTTGAGCTACATCATTCTCTTTGTAGATTTCTTCTTATTCTTGAGAGTTTATTATTGTATTGTACTTTCAAAACACTTATTAACAAAATCATTATTCTTCTTTATTTGCAAGAATTTAGTGCTTTACAAAGGAGACTATTCATGGAAACTAAGGTTGGAGTGAATAAATAATACCACGGTAGAAATTCTAACAAATTTCGGTAGAATACGGTTGAATGTTGGATTTTTGTACCTATATCCCCTTTATTTCATTTTAGTTCTCATACTTCATGTTTATTTGATCGATTTCTTTTACATGTTATATGTTTAGTAAAGTTATAAGTTGTTAGGATTTATCATTTGTGTTCTGCTATGTTTAGGGGTAAGTTTTATTTCTTATAATCCCATGTCATTTGTGCTTACTTTATATATGTTAGTATATAGGAAGATTGTCTAACCAGAAAGATTGCTATATATATAAAAGATATTTAGAGAGGTGATTCATGTATAAGTTATTTACGTTGTGATCATCATTATTAGGCAAAAACCTTTATGATTAGGTTTCTTGCATGCATACAAATAGGGTTAGTTGAATATTCTTGAGTGTCATATGATAGAATTTGTACACTATATGAAGGATATAATATCAAGAATTGGAATAAGTGTGTTATCTATATTGAGTATAGTTTCAATAATTGTTTATATATTTTTTGTTATTTTTACTAACCATGACTATCTTATTTTCTCGTGACACAATCTTGACCAACTCTCGCTTCTTCGTGGGACTGATATTTATAAGACTACATCGCAACCGAATACTTGCAGTTTTCACTTTTATATTGACTGTCGATATTGACGACACCTGTGCAATTTTGCACTTCTAAATAGTTGGTATAAGAGATTCAAACAAAGAGATTTTGCCAATCTTCTCCAAAATCTCATCCTTTTCCTCTTTGATAACTTTTTCATTTCTTGCCTAGTTTGCTCTCGAAGAACCTCCTTGAATTTGATCTCTACTTCCCTCCCAACCATGTCAATCATGTTGATCATATTGGTCAACTATAGATCAATCTTCTTAATCATATCTTTCATGATGGTGGTGAGGTTGACAATAGAGCTCACTAGGGAGTCAATATTCTTCTCATGTTTCTTGACCTTAGCAAATATCACTGAAAGCTCAATTTGGTATCTCTCCAAAGCTAATCTTACTCCTTTCCAAAGTTAAAGAATTGGTAATTTTGATCATCACCTAACTTAACAAAGTTGGGTAGCTCTAGCTTTGCTTCCTCTAGTGTGTGCTTCAACTTAATAAGCATAGTGTGCATATCACAATAGTGGAGTGAAATGTTGGGATTACATATATAAGCCTGGTTACTAAGTTAAATAAGCTAGTTTGAATAGTCGACATGCTCTCAACCATTCCTTTAGCACTTTCCTTAGTAAGGTATACCTTTATAGCTTAATATCTCCTCTGATCTTCTCAAATTTTTCAAAGTATAGTGAATATTTAGGAAGAGTAAACTCAGAGGTACGGTATTGGTTGAGCAGGCAACAAAGCATTTACCGTCATATCTTCTAGATTAATAGTTTTACTTATAGCAGGATTAATAGAATTTTATAACAACCTATCTCAATAACTGCTTCATTGCTACTATGAGTAAGCAAAATTTTTCTCGCACAAGCAAGGGGCATGACGGCATGGAGCAGGCTCCCGGGTTTTTATGCAAGTAGCCACTCTTGATGTTCCCATTGGGTGCTTGCTAGATAACTTATTCTTAGCACTTTTCCATAGGGTTATTTCCAAGGTAACAAGGTCTATGGGACCCGTTGAAGACTAATCTTTCACAAGAGGTATAAGAAAATAAAATAGAGTCCAAAAGTTCTATTTCAAAAAATATGAGAAGCCACCCGGATAAGCTCAATCGAGAAATTTTGGCATAGCTAGTTTAAGTAGAACTCCTATACCTTTGAATATAAAGATTCTTAATTCAGATGAAATAATTATTAATTAGTCGAGTTGG
Source organism: Euphorbia schlechtendalii (assembly GCA_949673415.1). Taxonomy (NCBI): domain Eukaryota; kingdom Viridiplantae; phylum Streptophyta; class Magnoliopsida; order Malpighiales; family Euphorbiaceae; genus Euphorbia; species Euphorbia schlechtendalii. Next base: position 5,637 of record CATIWQ010284077.1, on the reverse strand, counting down.
TAGCTTCATTTAAAAATAAACCATTAGAATCTTAGCTTTTTGGGATAACAACTTTGAATATAAAATAATAAGAAAAATGATAATCATAGTTAAGATGGAGATTATCCTAGCATGGTGCTCTTTTATTGATCCTTCTTGCTTTGGTACAATCACATTGCTTTCATGGGCGTGCCACCTATGAAAATGAATATTCATGAATGTTAGAAAGGACAATGGCCTTTAAAATACCTTTCTTTCATTCCAAGATGTTATTGAAGATTTCGGCACTAACTATGGTCGTGGATATTTGGATAAGATTTTGGCAGTACTATAGTTGTAGGACTTGGTAGTAGATTAGAGTTGGGAAGAATCTTGGTCATGCGCTAATTTTAAGGCTTGGAGATTGATGGTATTTTGGCAAAACCTCGATAATGTGCTAATTGTAAGGTTTGGAATTTGGTAGTATTTTGGCTAGCAAAAATAAAGCTTCGAGATTTGATTGCTTTTATAGCACATTTTCGATATTTTGAGGATATGAAGGGTTTGGGTTGGCAAGACTTTTGGGTGGTGTCATGGACAAAATGTATGCTAAAGGGTTGAAACTATACCATGAATAGTTAAGGTTTCAAAAAGGGTTTCGAAAATGATTTTTTGGAGAGGTTTGGAACTTGGGAATAATGTTTTTTATTAATGATTTTACTGTTGTGTTTCTCTCAGTTTTGACTCAACTATTTATAGTGTATTAACACCAATCGATTGACTCATGTTATTACTTACCGATCGATTGATGTTATGCAACGGGTTGTGGATCGACTGGTCCCAAAAGATGATAAGTCATTTTTACGGTTTCTAGAATTATGCCACATGTCTTAGTTAATCATTGATGTTAAGTGGCAGGTAGCCGATTGGTTGATGTTTAGAAATCAGGGTTTCTCTAAACATGACCAGTTGATCGACTAATATATACATGAGTCGATAAACTCTTGTTAGGTGGTTAGGGTTTCCAGAATCTGTATTAGTCGATTGAATGGTATAAAGGACTAGAAGAGTTGATCGACTACTATGAAGATGAGTCGATCAACTGATGTTATACTACGTTCTTGGCTCTTGCATACGCTATATTGCATGAAAGGTTTCCTAAGCTTGTATCTAGGGCAGTGCCAGATCTTAGTAGATGTAGAAAGGATGTTAATTCATCATTAAGCCCGGATAAATTGTGCTCACAGACTACCGCTCACATACAATATTTTGATTATAAGAGAAATGTTTCGTACACGAAGTGAGTGTAGTGAACTTATAAAATAGTGTTATTTGTGTAAGGTGCAACAAACATTTTACTTAAATCAATAATTTTGAAAAACAAAATTTTTTTCTCCTTTGATTTAAGAAAATTTATGGGGATTTTTTAAAAGAATGCCTTTTCCTACTAGGGAAAGTAGTATTCTTATGAAAAAGATATTCACTTTGTTGCAGCTTTGCGCTTTTAGAAATTTTCCCTGTCCGCCTCTTTAAAACCTTTTGAATGCAAATGCAATAAAATATCTGCTAGGTATTTGTAGAAATTTGAGCAGGTTTCCTCGTCGAAGGAGTTTGGTATTGTCAACCAAATGAAGCATCCATTGGGCGATTATAAATTTATGAGCAGGATTTCTTGTATAAGGAGTTTCGTATTGTCTACCAAAAGAAGCATCCATTAAGGTATCATAAGTTTCTAAGTAGGTTTTCTCGTCGAAAGAGTTCGGTATTGTTAACTAAATAAAGCATGGAATTTGGGATTTTTAAAGGACTAGTCGATCGACTGATGTTAGGGGGTGTCAATTGACTGATATTTTTGTTTGACTGAGGTGCTTAAAGGTTTTGCATGAGTTTTGGGAAAGGATTCGATCAATTGTATGTACATGAGTTGATTGACTTGTTTTGAATTTTGAAATTTGAATTATTAATGGTTACATAATCCTTTAATGACATGATTAATCAATTAGTTTAGAGAGTAGTCAATCGACTAGTGTAAAAAATCTATAAAAGTGTAGTTTCAGATATAGAGGCCTTTTTCGGCCAAACTCTCTTCTCCATTGTCACCTTGTTGCTTTTTTCTTCCTACACAACAACATGTTGGCTTTCATTTCACTCTCTTTTCTCCATTATTTAATCACGTTCTTGTCTTCGGTTATGTAAACAAAGGTGAAGACCACTGAAGAGAGGGGTCTACCGCCGAAGAAGATGAAAACTTTGTCGATTGATGGGGTGGAGGTCCGAATCACATATATTTCAATTTTGATGGGTTATAAACTCCCAGAGGGGAAGGCTTATTACAAAATCGAGAAGGATTTCCAATTCTGCTATTTCTGAAGCCTAGCACCCACTTGATCAATCATTCGGTAAGTAATCTAACTTTGGCTCTTATGAATTTATATTTTGATTTTGTAGTGAAAGCATGTTTTAGGAGAACTTGATCATGTTGTGGAATCCTTTTACATGTTATTTTGATAAATTACTAGTTGGATTTTTGTGAAATTTGTTCATGCATGTTGCTGGTGTAATTTTAGAATTCTATTTATCAATCGTGGCTTAGGCATTGATCGAGTGGTTTTGAAAAAATCAGTCTATAGACTATTATTTAAGTAATTGATCGATTGGTTTTAACAATTTGTTGTTGTCGTTTTAATCATTCTGCTTATACCAAACGATCGACTAGTTTTAGACTGATATGCATCTATCGACTAGTTTTGATATGAGTCAATTGAATAGTCTTATTTTTGAAATTTTATAGAATGCTTATTTTGCTTTTATAGGTTGCCAAGGGTCATCGAGAAGTTGGAAACATGAGGGGTCTAGTATCTTGGTGGAATGCGCTTTCTGTCGGGGTGAGGGACATTTTCGAGGAGATCTATTTCGGTAACTTTGTTTGGATGTATATACCTTTGGGCCAGAAGAAGGTCCATCAATTATCTCGTAAGGCTACCCATGACTTACTTAGCAAGTGGTTAGATGCTACTCACACTTTTCACTTAAAAGTGTGGTGAGTATATGATCACTCCCATGGATTATGCGGCGAACACAGGTTCGCGGTTTAATGGAGATTTCATCCACTTCAATTGTGCTATGAGCTTTGGGCATTATGATGCTCATTTGGTGGAGAGGTTTTTGGGGGTTGGTTGGCTTACTAAGGAGTTCCCTTCCACACAATTAGCTTTGTTCCGGAACGATCTGGTAAGGAGGATCTCCGAGGACCCGGTGGATTAGATGAGATGTGCTTATTCGTTCATCCTTTTTATCTTATCTTATTTAGTGTTTCTTGTTGGCACTTCTTCCATAAATTAGAACTACTATATACCTTGATTGACTTGAGCACGGTCAGTAGCATGGCTTGGGGCTGAGTAGGGCTTGCTCAGATGTACCTGGCACTAGACTAGTGTGCTCGCCTCCATGTGAAAGAGGTGAAAACTTCCTTGATTGTCCTTGGGGTGCATGTTTTAGTTTTCACATTAAGTTTCTTTTCGCAATTCATAACTTGGTATTGACTTGTGTTTTTGTTGCAGATTTGGGCATTAAAGCATGGGATTATGAGAAATCCAACTGTGACCCTCTGGATTGATGTGTCGAGGCTTCCGTGATTTGGTGGTTATTGGTTCAAAAGTTGGGGATGGATAGCTTCAATAGAGGTAGAGATGCATATGTAGGTGTGCCTTTTTTATAGGGTAAAGATTCCGCTGCCTGCTATTTTCCTTAAGTTATTGAATCATCAATATGTTTTCCTTTCTTTTGTAGATTAATGCCATACCTTGGGGAGAGTTGGGGACTTAGAGCACGGTGATGGTGGATGTCATGCCTTTCAAAAGGAAGAGACTGTTGCTCAAGAGCCCCTCTTCTATTGAGTGGCTTTTGGCCGAGCAAGTAACAAAGTGCTACAAAGCTCCAAATAAGAGGCGCGTGCCTAATCCGATCCCTAGATCCTACTAATGATAGGGAGCACCTGGAGGGTGTGAGAGTAGTTGAGGAGTTGGAGGGAGACATGGGTCAGTACCCTTCCTATAAAGCGACTTTCCTCTTGGGTTAGTCCGATGAGGTACCGTAGTCTGTCATGGCCAAGAGTCTGGTGTGGTGCGGCCTACGTGCTCGCGATCTAGTTCCTGACAGGTAAAAATAATCAATTCTTTTTTCTTTTCTTGATTTTTCTTATGTATATATGTCATGGGTATATTGGATTGATTTTGTGTAAATGCAGAGGGGGAAGAGAGTGAGTGGTGGTTCGGAGGACATGGCCAGTTCTTGTGCTTAAGCGCAAAACATTATGGTTGGAATTATGAACTTCACCATATCAGAGTTGATGACGTTGTATAGGCTAGACTTCTCGCTCTATCTTTACTTTGTCGAGCAAAACTATGAGTGGCCTATAACATTTACTCCTCCCGAGACGACTCACGTGTTTTCCTTTAGCAAAGTTTTAGGGGTCTGCATTGCATTTATAGAACATGGTGTTGACATTCCCTTTTGTGAAAATCCCTAAGGAGCAAAGTAAGACTGATAGGCTGATGCTTCATGATCTCTAGTGCCATTTCCAGGTGAACAACACCCTTATGATGGTTAGTACCTAACAAATATGCTTAAAATATGCTAGGATGATGCATGTGATGTGTGTGTGTGCTTGTATATGCTTTAATCTCTGCCTGCAGGGTCATTTCTGTGGCAACAAGTTCTATGAGACCTGCTAAGGACAAATCTTTCATAAGAGGTATAAGAAAATGAAATAGATTAAAAAAGCTCTATTACAAAGAAATAAGAGTCACCGCCCGGATCATCTCAACCAAGAATACTTGGTATCTCAAAACGTCATATGCTTGTGATTTAATCCAATCCTACAATAGTAACCAATACAATACACTCCTTCCATTAGGTTAAGTACCATCCAGTGTATTAAGCTCGGATTAAGTGTTAGTTCATGTAATAGTCATAGCTATCCTGGAGTTATACTTATTCACGAAGAACACCACTCGCCATAATGTATATCTTATACTCTAATCAAAGGTTTATGAGTATGTCACTTCAACAAGAGGCCTTAAGGTACAACTCCCATTATCTCACTATATCAGAAGTGACGAATCTCATTTAACTACTCAGCTTACCAATGAGTGATCATCACTTTACCCGTAATCAACTATTAATCCTGATCACTAAGGTATGAATAAGTATGACCCAAAGTATAGCAACTTCCACACAAGGCAATCAGTATCTCAGGTATGAGGATACTTGTACTGCTACTGCAATAAGACATGACTAACACATGGATATAGTTATTTCCTAGTGTCTATCTTATAGTGGTCTCCAATGTATTACTCGAATACATTCATGTGTTAACTCAAGGTACCACCTTCAGCTTGTGAGAATGGCTGCTTGGATCTAATCCAAGGAGTAAGCCTACACATGCTAGTCTGTCTACTTGGATCTAATCCAAGGAGTAAGCCTACACTTGCTAGTCTATCTACTTCATTGATGTCCAATCTTAATGAAAACTATGACTAGGGATATTTAGACTATTCATAGTAACAAGTATGTGCAGTTCTCACACCACATAGCTCCTACTATGTCCTTGCACTTTCACACTATGAAGTAGTCATGGACTTTATCTTATCAATGTACATATATAATAACACATACATA
>CATIWQ010284073.1:0-15045 GCA_949673415.1 Euphorbia schlechtendalii | reverse complement strand
TTAATATTTTATAAATGTTAAGATACAGAGTTACATTTAGAACTTTTATTATGACATGGAATCTAAGGTTATATTTTCTTAAGACTTTGTCATGCTAGTTTTTAGTTTAGATCTGGAACTAGGTTAAATTTTTAGACAGTCAGAACCTTAGAATAAGCTCAAGTCGCATTTAGCCGTTGTTGACGTGGATAGGCGTTTAGACGTTTTGTGTTGACTCTGCTGAAATTAGGGTTTTTTGACAGTCTTTTAATTCAGTAAAAATTGTCCTATGTTCTATTCTAAATTAAAATGCTTTGTGTGGTATTCGTTTTAGGAATTTATTACTGCAGAATTTTTTGTTACATTAAAAGTTTTATTCTGTTTTCTGTATCATATGTATTTTTACTGTTACTTTTTACGTATTTTACTGTTCATATATACGTATGGTTTTTACTGTTCATATATACGTTACTGTTCATATATACGTATGTTAATACTGTTCGAAAGTACTGTTCAAAAGTCGCTGTTCATTTATACGTATTTACTGTTCATTTATACGTATTTACTGTTCTTTATTTACTGCTATTATTTTATATATTATTTTTCATGTATTATTTTTAGTATACTGTCATCATGCATGGTCCGGTCTTGCTATCATAATAAAATTAGTTGTTTGGTCGTTTTGCCGTTGGTATGGCTTGATATAACAATTTATTCTTAAAGCATGTGAAATAGGAAAACTGAGCATTCATTTATATGAATTTATTGTATCATAGAGATTTAGTTGCGAGCAAAATCAAGTTTTTTAACGATTTAATTATTCCAATAGATTCTTTTTATCTAGGAAAATACATAAAAATATAATGTTCAGCATAAATAATTACTGATGAAATAATTGAATTCAAATAATTAATACTTTAATTACTGAAAGTACCGATTATTGATTTCTTATGGGAACTAGGGGAGAGCAAAATTTCGTTCGGTTCGAAAACCAAACCGAATCGAACCGAAAACCGAAAATCCAAAAAAGTGAGAACCGAAAACCGAACCGAATTTATTTCGGTTCGGTTCGAAACATGGTTAAACCGAAAATGATAAAAAATTGTTAAAAAATTCTACTTTCCGAAAGGCCTAAACTGATGCAGCGGTCTATGAAAAACTTCGAAACTATAAATTAATAATCAAATTATGAATAAATTGCAACTTCAACGACCGAAAAGCGACTGATTTCACACCGTAGTGACTTTGGATCGTTGGCCCGTAAACACATAAGAACTAACAGTAACAAAATTTGGCAAAATCCATATTCAATACCAATAATCACAATTCAACTAATAAATAATAGTGATGCCATTGTTAAAATCAAATTGAAAAATTAATTGAAAATAAAAATTAAAATTGACATTGTTTTTCTCTTATAAATAAACTAGGAAAACTCCTGTTAAAAGCCCGGAATTAAAAGGCAAGCAAAGAAACTTTTAAAAAATTACAATTAGGTCCCTAAAATAAAAAAATCGCAAAATTGAAGGCCTAAACGATGTTTTTTGGCCGAAAAGCGACGGAAATCACAGCATAAACTGTAATTTTGGATCGTTGGCCCGTTTCCAATGAGAAAACATATAAAAAAAGCCAAAATCTAACAACCCCTAAATCTCAAAAAACACCTACAATATGCATAAAACCGAAAATGCATAGAACAATGGCCAAAATTGATGAATAAAAAATGAAAATATGAATTTTCGATTCGGTTCTATGAATTTTCAGTTTTTTTATCCAAAAACCAAAAATCAAACCGAACCGAAAATATGAAAAATGCATGAACCGAAAATCGAACCGAATGAATTCGATTCGATTTGAGTTCAGGTCGATTCGGTTCGATTTCTCAGTTCAGTTTGGTTTTAAAATATTTTGCTCTCCCTTAATGGCAACTTCACCTACCGAAGTACACATAATAAAATACTGATTTTTCAACTTGTCATTGTTAGTCATCTTTATTTGTCTTTTAGTACACTTCAATCTAATTTAATAGAGAATTAAGTTTTATGAATTAAGTTTATTACATAATTATTAATGATAATAAAATTAGTTGTTTGGTCCTTTTGCCGTTGGTATGGATTGATATAACAATTTATTCTTAAAGCATGTGAAATAGGAAAACTGAGCATTCATTTATATGAATTTATTGTATCATAATTTAGTTGCGCGCAAAATCAAGTTTTTTTAACAATTTGATTATTCCAATAGATTCTTTTTATCTAGGGAAATACATAAAAATATAATGTTTAGCATAAATAATTACTACTTTATCTATTACTTAATTTAATTGTCAAAAGTGTATTATCAAGGTTTTGAATTTACATTTATATCACCTTGTAATTATCTTATGATTATCTAGTCGGATTTTATAGTCATCTTTTAGTCATTTCAAATCAACTTAATTTTATCATATTTTTACCATGATTTTATTATGCTTTATTTATAGTATATATAATTAATGTAATCATGTTATATTTATGTGTTTTTTTTTAATTTTTTGTGGTTTAAATTTATTTTTGATAAAACAAAATCGCATTTAATAGTTATCCTATAATTACCTTATAATTTACTCATAGATAAATAAAATTATAACAAAATCACATTTTATAGTTATAAATAATTCAATAAATATAATATTTTAAATAATATAAATAACAATAGATATAATATTTTAAATACATATTTATAAAAATAACCGTACGACTTATTACAATCACAAATATTTTAATAAACATACTAATAAAATAAAAAAATATTAGCATTATTACTAATAATCATAATTATAAATATTTATGTTATTTAATTTAACTTAATTTACTATAATTATATACTCCCTCCATTTCAAAATAATTGTTGCTTTTAGGATATTTGTCAATACAAAGACGACATTAATTAAAGTAATTAAAATATTTATTTACCCCTATGATTTTTGTTAATTTGAAAATTGATTTGATATTTTATTCCTTTTGTCATTTCCAATGTGCATTAAATAAGGGTTAAATGGATAAAATTTTTAAAAATATGCCGAACATGCATAACATAGCCATTGTTTTGGTTAACAACTGTAACGATGTCATCCATATCGTTATCGACTTTCTTGTGAAGGGCGATATCGATATGAATGGTTCGAAGCACTTCCGTTGCTACTTCAAACCTTAATAAACATATTAATACATTCATAAATCATATATAACTCTTAAAAAATTACAATTTAGAGGTTTGCTACCCCCAATGATGCATTTCCAAACTCAGAAGGGTCTCAGTGGGTCGTTTCGGGCTTAAATGATTCAAAACGCAGCAAAACAAATCGAAACTGGATTCTGCCAAAGGCCATGTCGTTGACGACATCGAAGTTCCAAACCTATGGAAAACACATGGAAATTGTAGAAAATAGCAAAACAAAAATCCAAAACTTCAAACGATCATCAATTTTGCTATACTTGATCGATTTAGATGATCTTTATCATTTTGGAAAGCTCAAGATGTGTAGAATATGTTTATGTAAACAAGATACTCAAAAAGATTTTAAATTGTACTGAAATTCCTGGAAAACAGATTTATGTGCAAAAAACGGAAATGACTAAAAAGAAAATGAAACTTCAAAAAAGAAATCATATAAATGTAAGCACAAACTCTAAGAACTCAGAGGCTTACCTTATAATCATGAATCCACTCTCTTGAAGGTCCTTGAAGTCCTCCGGGAAGCTCTCCTTGTTTCTTTTTGGTTGGTTTGGTTGTTGGTTGGTGATTTACCGAAAATCTTTAGCAGGAATCTATTCCTTGCCAAAGTAGATATTTCACAAGGTGTAGTACCCTTCAAGTGAGTGATAAAAATTTAGACTCTCCATTCAAGTCTAAACCTCAAGCATTGCCTAAATGATCTCTAAACCTCAAGTTTGCTTGAATGAAATCTAAAACTCAAGCTATGCTTAAAAGATGAACTAAACCTCAAATTCGCTTAAGAGATGAACAAGTGGACCCTTCTGACCTAAGTTCATTCCCTTTCCATGAACTTAATCTAACTAGCCCGAAATCCCAAAGTGTTAGTGATCAAATTTTGGGGCTATGCTCAAGAACACAAGAAGAAATGCTCCCTAATGCTCTCTATCATTTTCTCTCTTTCTTGCCAATGTTTGTGATAGAAATTCAGTCCCCCTATGACTAAAACTCATCTCTCTCTTTATGGGAGCTCCCTTCAATCCAAAGTCAACTTAGGATAGCTAGGCCATACACTTTTTGATTTTTTGCTTTATACACTTGATCCCATGTGAAGGTGGATGTAACAAGTCTTAGGTAAGGTGTGGGGAGTGGTTTTGTAGTGATTATGTCCGAGCATGTGGGCAAAAGTCACCTTTTTGGCTAAAAATTGTAGAAAATTTAATTTTAGTTCTATTGAAAAGTCGATATCGGTAACGACATTGCAATGTCGGTAACGACATTGCAATGTCGGTAACGATATTGCAATATCGGTAATGACATTGTAATGTAGTTCACGACATTGCAATGTAGTTAACAACATTGCAATGTAGTTAACGACATAGCTTCTTCACCTTGTACTTTTTTGTTAAAATTGCCTAAAAAAGGGTTAAGGCTTAAAGAAACAAAACAAGCTTCCTCCAGATGAATTCGGGACCCTGTAAAAAGTGAAAAACTAGTAGGGGAAAAATAAATTACAACTTCATCATCGAACTCGCGAGTCAGGAGCGAAATCCCATGTTCACAGGCTGGCGGTTGAGGTGTAACTCGTGTTTTGCCAATCCATTTGGAACAAAACAAGTTGATTTCTATAATACCCATGTGGTAATAGGCTTGGTTTTAAAGTGTGACTTATGTTTGCCATTCCATTTGGAACAAACAGGTTGATTGCTGTAATACCCGTGTGATAATAGGCTCTATTTTAAAGTGTGACTTATGTTTGCCAATCTATTTAGAACAAACAGGTTGATTGCCGTAATACCCGTGTGATAATAAGCTTGGTTTTAAAGTGTGACTTATGTTTGCCAATCCATTTGGAACAAACAGGTTGACTGCCGTAATATTTGTGTGGTAATAGGCTTGTTTTCAAAGTGTGACATATATTTGCCAATCCATTTGGAACAAACAGGTTGATTGCCATAATACCCATGTGGTAAATGGCTAGGCTTTTTGAAAATTTACAATTGTGGCTCTTTCTCATGTTGTGAGGTGGCTTCGTGCATTATATCCTTTATGTGTAAAAATTGACAACTTTGTGACTCTTAGTGTAGTGGGTTTGTTGCCTCGAACGGACTAAGGTTCGGGTGCTAAGTAGGCACCATTGTACTCTGGGAATTTGTGATCCTAATTATAGGTGACATTGTCTTAGCATATTGTCTAAACCTAGGTGTGTGATATCAGTGTGACCTCGGGTTTGTGGTGGCATGATGACCATATCATAAATGAGTGTGTGCATAATCGTGTCTACACAAGAGATTGTGGTTAGCATGATGCTATATACGAAGTATGATAAAAGAGAAGCGGTAAACACATAGCATGCGACGCACTTCCTCTGACCTTATATCTCCTTGCATAAGGGTTAAGCTTCTAAATCTAAGCTTGGGTCATCTCAATACCGTGAAGTATTAAGGAGTGCACTTGCAAGAAGATATGCAATTTTTTTTGTAGACCTAGAGAAAGTATCTATTATTTCCTTATATGAGTTCGGTCATGGGTTGTTGATGTAGAAGGTTCTTGTTGCACTATAATACACTCTAAGCCTCTCCCTAAATAGGTGCGAACGAGGGAGGTGCATGCGATATGGCAATAAGTGATCCACCCACTTAAGTATCTTTGGTCGCCAATGGGGTTGCAAATGATACTTTCGCAAGCTTCTCTGTAAAATAGGGCATCCTAATCTTAAAGGCTAAGCCATCTAATGTATATGATTTTGTTCGGAATACTGCAAGCATGGATTTAACTCATTTAATAACTTTCCAATACTCATCCAAAATCTTTTAAACTTTTAAGTTTATAAAAGTTACTCCCCAGTAGAGTCACCACTGTGAGCGAACAACGTTCGATCAACGTGGTCGTCGAGAGGTGCCGGCCCAGTGAAATGGGGCATGGGGTTTTTTGAATCGAAAAAAAGTAGTGTTATTGAAATTAAAAAAGGGAACCTGTCCATGTGACAATTTTAATAGACTTGAGATCAAAACCTCTAGCCTATGGTACTCAGAGTCACCACCCGGATCAACTCTTCCGGGAAAAATTGATACAGCTTAGATCCGTTAAGCCTAAGCGATACCATAGTTCAGAGATTCAGGTCCTGGATGAGTTAATTACTTTGTCATTATTTGAGTTAACATTATTCCCATTTAGAAACCACATTTATGATATTTTGATTCAATCTAGATGTTTTCGGCTTATGTTTTTGGTTATTTTGCGTGCATGTAGAAATCAGTAAATAAAGTGCCAGAGAGTAAACACGTAGGAAAGTAAACGCGTCTAATCTACTAGATTAATTACATCTTGGGATGGGGGATTTACAAATCGCCTAAATACATCGATATCAAACAAATATTACATTTGATAAATGCAATACCCGAAGGAAATTAAACCCAAACATACATCTATCCTAAACTACATGCATCCATAAAGGTTAGCATAGGGGATATTCCACCACACAAATATGTATAGAGTGTATCAAGTATGCTCGATTGGGATTTTGGAAAGACCTGTGTGGTTGAGGTAAAAATAACAGAGATTTTGAAGTTGTTATTCCATGAAAATTATTCATTTTTATTTTCAACTATGTTGGTCATTTTTATTATTGAAAATGCCGCATGTTATATTGTTGGGTCGGTTATCCTGGAACTTGACTTCCGTTCAGGTGGGTGACCTAAAACAACATTTAGAAACATAAATCTATGTCGAACGTGTATAACATAGCCATTGTTTGGGTTAATAACGGTAATGATAATGTTATCGACTTTCCTGTGAAGGGTGATAACAATATGAATGGCCCGAAGAGCTTCCGTTGCTACTGCAAACCTTAATTAACATATTAATACATTAATAAATTATATATAACTCTTAAATAGTTACAATTTAGAGTTTTTTTACCCCCAATGATGCATTTTAAAACTCAGGAGGTTCTCAGTGGGTAGTTCCAGGCTTAAACTATTCCAAACGGAGCAAAATGAAGTGAAACTGGATTCTACCAAAGGCCATGTCATTAACGACATGAGGCTATATCTTTAACAACATGGAAATTTTTTTAACATGGGGTCATGTTGTTGATGACATCGAAGTTCCAAACCTGCAGAAAACACATAGAAACAGCAGAAAATAGCAAAATGAAAATCTGAAACTTCAAATGATCATAAATTTTGCTATACTTAACCAATTTAGATGATATTTATCATTATGGAAAGCTCAAGATGTGTAGAATATATTTATGTAAAAAAGATACTCAAAAAAGATTTGAAACCATAATGAAATTCGTGGAAAACATTTTGGTGTGCAAAACATGGAAATGATTGAAAAGAAAATGAAACTTCAAAAAGGAAAGCATATAAATGTAAGCACAAACTCTAGGAACTCAGAGGCTTACCCTGTAGTCATGAATTCACTCTCTATAAGGTCCATAAAGTCCTCCAAGAAGCTGTCCTTGTTTCTTTTTTGTTAGATTAGGTTGTTGGTTGGTGATTTACCGAAAATCTTTGGCAGAGATCTATTCCTTATTAAAGTAGATGTTTCACAAGGTGTAGTACCCTTCAAGTGAGTGATAAAAATGTTTTAGACTCTCCATTCAAGTCTAAACCTTAAGAATTGCTTAAATGATCTCTAAACCTCAAGTTCGATTGAATGAACTCTAAACCTCAAGCTTTGCTAAAAGATTAAATAAACCTCAAACTCACTTAAGAGAGAACAAGTCGACCCTTGAGACCCAAGTTCATGCCCTTTCCATGACCTTAATCTAACTAACCTAAAATCCAAAGTGTTGGTGATCAAATTTTGGTGTTATGCTCAAGAACACAACAAAAATTGCTCTCTAATGCTCTCTAGATCTTTTTCTCTCTTTCTTGCCATTGTTTGTGATAGAAATTTAGTCTCCCTATGACTGATACTCAACTCTCTCTTAATTGGAGCTCCCTTCGATCCAAAATCAAATTAGGATAGCTAGGCCATACTTCCACTTTTTGCTTTTTTGCTTTTTACACTTGATCCCATGTGAAGGTGGATATAACAAGTCTTAGGTAAGGTGTGGGGAGTGGTTTTCCAGTGATTATGTCCGAGCATGTGGGCAAAAGTTACCTTTTTGGCTGAAAATTACAGAAAATGCAATTTTAGTTCTGCTGAAAAGTCGGTGTCGGTAACGATATTGAAATATTAGTAACGACATTAGCAATGTTGGTAACGACATTGCAATGTCAGTAATGATATTGGAATGTATTTATGTCATGGCTTCTTTGCCTTGTGCTTTTTATGCTGAAATTGCCTAAAAAAGGGTTAAAGCTCAAAGAAACAAAACAAGCTTCCTCCAAATGAATTTAGCACACTATCTCTGCAGAATTCCAATTAGAATTTGCATTTCTGGAGCCACCAAAACAAGGCATGCGAGATCTGCTCACTTGCAAACAAAGGGATGGGGAGCCACTCATAAGTTATATAAAGTGGTAGATGTTCATTTACATGGTAATTTCTACAAGATCGACCGAGCAAGCTGGTGTTTGGTTGATGATAGAAGGATAACGTGACTGGTACCACTACCACTTGTCAAGATTGACAATCCTGGATTTTGATGAATTATCGTACCAAGCCCACCATCTTGACAGGGAACGAACAATCGGGCTCTGTAATGTTCTTGCAGTTGGGTCAAGGATACCTACCAATTTGGTTTTCAAGTTACTATCGAGATCTAACCTAGGGGTAAATGCCTTAACCAAAGAAGGGCAAAGAATGGAAGAGGATCCACTAGCCGAGGTGTTCTCAATAGAGAGGGTTGAATCCCAAGGAGATGTGGTAGAAGAAAATTCTAGGAAAGCACCAGTAAGAGTGCCAATCGACCTGGATGCATATGTCTTTTAATCTAGAAGGAAGAGGAAAACAGACGAGGGGATCTCAGTTGAAGGGGACACCATCCTATACAGGAAGAAACCCATCAATCTTGACACCTACAAGTTGAAAGAATCGCGAAGTCAATCGGATGATGGATATGATCAATACCCCTAGGTAAATTCTACATAGATAAGGGTGATCGAGGATGGAGTACTAAGGGTTACCTGTAGTGGATGGGTTTTCCGACGGGAAGAGGTAGTACAGCTTAACGATTCTAGTCCCAAGGAAATCACTAGGTAGGAACTTATGCCACCACTACCCTCGAAGGTGGATGAGGATGTACTGGACATAGATCCCCTGGTAAACAAGTTAAAGGGGACTCATGAAAAATACAACATCTGGAAATTGATTGAGATATCCCAGAAACACAGGATTGGTCTTGTTAAAATGCTTATGGAAATGCCCGGTACGCCCTACAACGTCGCTAATAGAAATGTGCGCCACGATCAGGGAAGGGATCACTCCCCACCAACTACAATCCATAACTTTTGATCAGTTTGAATTGCCACGAGAACTCAGGGTGCACAACCGGGCGCTGTTTTATCAAAGTCTGAATTTTTGATCGAGCGATCCCATGCGTGATGGTTGATGATGGGTCGGCCTTGAAGCTGTGCCCACTCAAAATCCTACCTCATTTAGGGATACAAGAAGATATGTTGACCAGGTCCAATATGGTAATTTGAGCCTATGATGATTCCAAGTGGGGGGTGGTCGACATTTTTGAAGTAGAGGTCACTGCAGGAGGGGTGACCTCCAATGTAAAGTTCATTGTGCTGGATATCCTAGTAACCTACTCACTATTGTTAGGTAGGCCCTGGATTCATGCAATAGGGGTACTCCCATCTACCTTGTACCAGAAGATAAAGCTCATTCATAATGGGCGGCCAATAACTATCGAGGCAGATGAGGAGTCGGTCATGGCGAACGCTGCATTTGAGGAATGGGAAGCGTGAGGGCTCAAGATTGCATTAACCATCGAAAAAAAAGAAGGGGCGTGGAACTCCAAAAAGGTACCATTTTTTCCCAGGAAGCCTAAAGACTCTTATGAAGAAGTAGGGTTTTATCCTAGGAAGGGGTTTGGGCAAATACCATCAGAGGATCATCAGAGCTATAGATCATGTTCTAGCCACACATGGGCTATGTTTAGGCTTCGCCCCAAACCGAAAGATGTATAATTACACTTATTATCATGATATTTTAAATCATAAAATGATATGGTTTAGAGTTATTTTATACTTCATACAAAAGATTTCATGTGGTATGTAGTTTTTTATGCAAATGCAAAAACTAGGTGAATCTTGGGAGTGAAATTATCCAAGATGGAACAGTATAATATTGTAATAAACATACTAACAGATATAATATTGTAAATACATAATTATAAAAATAACAGTGCGACTTATAACAATCACAAATATTGTAATAAACAAACTAATGTAATAAAAATTATTAGTACTATTACTATAATATTTATTACTAATAATCATAATTATAAATATTTACGTTATTTAAACTTAACTTAATTTACTATAATTATATAACAATTAAAATGAAAACCAAACATTTGTGCATTCAGTAGGCATTGGAAACCAAACATTAGCACATTCATTATGCATTTGCACAAATTTTACCTAAAAAAAGGACAAAATACTTTTAATTTCCAGTACAAATAAAGGATAGCAGAGCTTTTTATTTCCAGTACAATTCATCTCATTCATCTCCGCAATAAAAAGGAGATCAAGCCTTATCATTTTCAGAACAACTATCCAAAGAGAAAATTCCTACAATACAACCAACCAAAAGAAAAATCTCTAAAAATTAATCAATGGAAGGCGAGAGTTCAAAGAGCGGGAACAAGGCAAGGTTAGAAATACAAGAGCTAGCCAACATGATCAGTGTCATTATGTCCCTCATTGCCATTGTCCACCAAATATAAATATTTTAAATATTATTATTAATTAAAATTAATAATAGTAATAATATTGAATAGCAATAGAAATACTAAAAGCAAGAACAATTATGAAATAATATAAATAACAATAGATATAATATTGTAAATACATATTTATAAAAATAACAATAGATATAATATTGTAAATACATATTTATAAAAATAACAGTACGACTTATTACAATCACAAATATTATAATAAACATACTAATAAAATAAAAAATATAAGTACTTTTACTATAATATTAATTACTAATAATCATAATTATAAATATTTATGTTATTTAAATTTAACGTAATTTACTATAATTATATACTCCCTCCATTTTAAAATAACTGTCGCTCTTACTTTGTTTGTCAATACCAGGATGACATTAATTAAAGTAATTAAAATACTTATTAACCCCTATAATTTTTGTTAGTTTGAAGATTGATTGGATATTTTATTCATTTTGTTATTTCCAATGTACATTAAATAAGGGTAAAATTGATAAAATTATTAAAAATGTGCATTGTAATCCTATAACGACAATTATTTAGAAATTTTTCTACAGCCCTAAAGCGACATTTATTTTAAAAATAGGGAGTAACTTTTAAAATGAAAACTAAACATTGGTGCAAGCAGCATGCATTGAAAACCTAACATTTGCGCATTCGGTATGCATTTCCACAAATTTTGCCTCAAAAAAGGACAAAAGCCTTTTAATTTCCAGTAAAAATGAAGGATAGCCATGCCTTTTATTTTCAATACAATTCATCTCATTCATCTCCCCAATAAAAAGGAGGTCAAGCCTTTTCATTTTCAGAACAACTATCCAAAGAGAAAATTCCTACAATACAACTATCCAAGAGAAAGATCTCTAAACATTAATAAATGGAAGGCGAGAGTTCAGAGGGCGGGAACAAGGCGAGGTTAGCAAGGCGAGGTTAGCCAACATGATCAGTGTCCCTATGTCCCTCGTTGCCATTGTCCGTCCAATATAAACATTTTAAATATTATACTTAATTAAAATTAGTAAAAATAATAATATTGAATAGCAGCAGAAATACTAAAAACAACAACAATTGTGAAATAATATAAATAACAATATATATAATATTGTAAATACATATTTATAAAAATAATAGTACAACCTATTACAATAACAAATATTGTAATAAACATACTAATAAAATAAAAAATATTAGTACTATTACTATAATATTTATTACTAATAATCATAATTATAAATATTTATGTAATTTAAATTTAAATTAATTTACTATAATTATAAACTCCCTACATTTCAAAATAACTGTCGATGTTAGGTTATTTGTCAATACCAAGATGACATTAATTAAAATAATTAAAATACTTATTTACCCCTATAATTTTTGTTAATTTGAAAATTGATTGGATATTTTATTCATTTTGTCATTTCAAATATGCATTAAATAAGGGTACAATGGATAAAAATTTTAAAAATATGCATTGGAATTCTAAAGCGACAATTATTTTGAAATTTTTCTAAAGTGCTAAAGCGACATTTATTTTGAAAATGTGGGAGTAACAATTAAAATGAAAACCAAACATTTGTGCCTTCACTATGCATTGAAAACCTAACATAACATTTACGCATTCAGTATGCATTTTCACAAATTTTGCCTCAAAAAATGGACAAAAGCCTTTTAATTTCCATTACAAATGAAGGATAGCCGTGCCTTTTATTTCCAGTACAATTCATCACAGCAATAAAAAGGAGGTCAAGCCTTTTCATTTTCAGAACAACTATCCAAAGAGAAAATTCTTACAATACAACCATCCAATAGAAAAATCTCTAAAAATTGATCAACGGAAGGTGAGAATTCAGGAGCAGGAACAAGACGAGGTTAGCAATACAAGAGCTAGCCAACATGATCAATGTCCCTATGTCCCTCGTTACCGTTGTCGGTCTAATATAAATATTTTAAATATTATTATTAATTAAAATTTGAAATAATAATAATAATAATAATAATAATAATAATAATAATATTGAATAGCAATAGAAATACTAAAAACAAGAACAATTATGAAATAATATAAATAATAATAGATATAATATTGTAAATACATATTCATAAAAATAACAGTACGACTTATTACAATCACAAATATTGTAATAAACATACTAATAAAATAAAAAATATTAGTACTTTTACTATAATATTAATTACTAATAATAATAATTATAAATATTTATGTTATTTAAATTTTAACGTAATTAACTATAATTATATAATCCCTCCATTTCAAAACAACTGTCGCTTTTACTTTGTTTGTCAATACCAAAACGACATTAATTAAAGTAATTAAAATACTTATTTACCCGTATAATTTTTGTTAGTTTGAAAATTTATTGGGTATTTTATTCATTTTGTTATTTCAAATGTACATTAAATAAGGGTAAAATTGATAAAATTATTAAAAATGTGCATTGTAATCCTAAAACTATTTAGAAATTTTTCTATAGCCCTAAAGCGACATTTATTTTAAAAATGAGGGAGTAACAATTAAAATGAAAACCAAACAATATTTGTGCATGCAGCATGCATTGAAAACCTAACATTTGCGCATTCGGTATGCATTTCCACAAATTTTGCCTCAAAAAGAGGACAAAAGCCTTTCAATTTCCAGTAAAAATGAAGGATAGCCATGCCTTTTATTTCCAGTACAATTCATCTCATTCCTCTCCACAATAAAAAGGAGGTCAAGCCTTTTCATTTTCAGAATAACGATCCAAAGAGAAAATTCCTACAATACTTATCCAAGAGAAAAATCTCTAAACATTAATCAATGGAAGGTGAGAGTTTAGAGAGCGGGAACAAGGCGAGGTTAGCAAGACAAGAGCTAGCCAACATGATCAGTGTCCCTATGTCCCTCGTTCCCGTTGTCCGTCTAATATAAATATTTTAAATATTATACTTAATTAAAATTAGTAATAATAATAATATTGAATAGCAGCAGAAATACTAAAAACAAGAACAATTGTGAAATAATATAAATAACAATAGATATAATATTTTAAATACATATTTATAAAAATAATAGTACGAACTTCTACAATAACAAATATTGTAATAAACATGCTAATAAAATAAAAAATATTAGTACTATTACTATAATATTTATTACTACTAATCATAATTATAAATATTTATGTAATTTAAATTTAAATTAATTTACTATAATTATATACTCCTTCTATTTCAAAATAAATGTCGGTTTTAGGTTGTTTGTCAATACCAAGATGACATTAATTAAAATAATTAAAATACTTATTCACCCATATGATTTTTGTTAATTTGAAAATTGATTGGATATTTTATTCATTTTGTCATTTCAAATGTGCATTAAATAAAGGTAAAATGGATAAAAAGAATTTTAAAAATGTGCATTGAATTTTAAAACGACTGTTATTTAAAAATTTTTCTAACATCCTAAAGCGACATTTATTTTGAAAATCAGGAAGTAACAATTAAAATGAAAACCAAACATTTGTGCATGTATTATGCATTGAAAACCAAACATTTGCGCGTTCAACCGTGCATTTGCACAAATTTTGCCTTAAAAAAAGGACAAAAGCCTTTTAACTTCAAGTACAATTGAAGGATAGCCATGCCATTTATTTCTAGTACAATTCAACTCTTTCATCTCCGCAATAAAAAGGAGGTCAAGCCTTTTCATTTTCAGAACAACTATCTAAAGCGAAAATTCCTACAATACAACCATCCATGAGAAAAATCTCTAAAATTTAATCAATGGAAGGCGAGAGTTCAGAGAGCGGGAACAAGGTGAGATTGGCAATACAAGAGCTAGCCAATATGATCAGTGTCCTTACGTCCCTCGTTGCCGTTGTTCGTCAACTATAAATATTTTAAATATTATTATTAGTTAAAATTAGTAATAATAATAATAATAATAATATTGAATAGCAGCATAAATACTAAAAACAAGAGCAATTGTCAAATAATATAAATAA
>CATIWQ010284063.1:0-14710 GCA_949673415.1 Euphorbia schlechtendalii | reverse complement strand
GTGTGTGTGTGTGTGTGTGTGTGTGTGTGTGTGTGTGTGTAAATAAAAAATGAACCCTTTTTTAATTAAAATAATAACTTTAAACCGTCGATGTTTTAATTAGGCCACACGTGCCTTCTCAAAATCAAATTGAACATATGTGCCATATCTCGTGCTAACCTTTGTGGATGCAGGTTAGATGTATGCCTAGGATTTTATTTTCCTTCGGGTATTACAAATATTTTTGAGGAAATGTAATTAATAGATTAGGCAAGCGGTTGCATCCCTTGATTTTTGTAATTTATTAACTTTTCGGCATTTATTTAATGCTTTATGGATGATTTATCGCTTTTGAATATACGTGAATCATGAATATAACTCAACAAATGACTTAATTGTGAATATACACAATTAAGAAATACGATTTTCTATAGATGTAATATAATGTGATCACATAAGAAATAAGCAACTTATCTTGAACCTGAATCTCTGTGTTTTAGTGGGCCGTCCACCGGACGTTAAGCCTCACAAGACTCAAATTCCTAGAATGAGCTAATTCTGGTGGCGACTCCACACTAAGAGACGGCGAATTCGGGTTCGACAGATTTAAATATTTTCGCTCTCTCTTTCAACCTTTACGGGTCCACGACCCAGTGCACTTTTCAAACAACTCGGTGGACCGCGCCTATCAATTCGCACGAGCTCGGCCCATCGCTGTGTGTCATCCGCTCACAACTGTAAAAAGTCAGAAAGAATAGGCGGACAGTAGAAAGTCCATTGACTGTAAAAAAGTATGAAAAATATGCGGATTGTAGAAAGTCCTTTGATTGAAAAAAGTTTGAGAAGAGATGTGGACTATAGAAAGTCAATTGATTGTAAAAAGTTGGAAAAAGATTTGGACTGTAGAAAGTCTGTTGATTTTAAAAGGTTTAAAAAGAAATGCAGACTATAGAAAGTCCGTTGACTGTAAAAAGTCTTAAAAGAAATGCTGATTGTAAAAAGTTCGTTGACTGTAAAAATTCTAAAAAATATGTGGACTGTAGAAAGTCCATTGACTATAAAAAGTTTGAAAAGATGTGTGGATTGTAGAAAGCCCATTGACTGTAAAAAGTTTGAAAAGATGTATGGACTGTAGAAAGTCCAGGAAGGTATGCAGATTGTATAAAGTATGCGATGAATGCCCCTTGTGAGTTGACCTCTGGTTGATTGTTACCATTGGAACCCCTTGGGAAAGGATGAGAGCCATGTGCTTCATGCTTTTGAAAATACATCGATTGTGGTAAGTCTTCGTCGAAATCTGTTACGGGATGGTTGACCGTTGCGGTCTGAATTGCATGCCCCTTGTGAGTTGACTGTGACCCTTGGAACTATTGGGAAAATGATGAAAGCTGTGTGCTTCATGTTTTTGATGATACATTGACTGTAATAAGTCTTCATCGAAATCCGCCGTGGGATGTTTGACCGTTGCGGTCTGAATTGTATGCCCCTTGTGAGTTAACCGTGGGTTGACTGTGACCCTCAGAATTTTTGTGGAAAGGATGAAAGCCATGTGCTCCATTCCTTTGATGATATGTTGATTGCTATGAGTCTGACATAGATGCCCCTTATGAGTTGAAGGGGTACTTGCAAGAATGAGGAAATTTAAAAGTAGATACTCGTGACATATATTTTAATTCCTTGACTGAGATTGCTGAAAGCAAAAATTTTTACCCCTTCAATCAAGAATTAAAACATGAGGGTTTTGAGAAATTTTTCTTTAGGCTCATGATAAACTTAGAAATTTAACTTCGAGATTTTCGGGGATGTCTTGATGGCCGCTTTGGTTTTTTGGGAGGCTTTTGTGATGTTGTAATGCTCCTTGAAAGAGGCCTAGTTAAGCTTGAATTCGACGAAAGTTGAAATGGCTTTAGTTTGGGCCATTATCTTTCTCAATTTTGATGATGTACTGCTCCGACATCTTCTTGATACTTTTAGTTTCCTCATGTGGAGGTAGAGTGTTTTTCTCATCGGAATGGCATTGTCTCAGTTTAACATCATCTTCACCTGTAAGTGACATGATGCATATTCATGTATGAATGACTTTATGCATGAACAACATTTATCACACGATGTATATTTGTCTGTTGCAAAAATCGTTGGCTTTGTAGTATTGGGCCCAGTCGATAGTAAAAGCTTCATTGCATGAGGAGCCTTTTGGAGGTTTCTAAGTTGATACCCTCTTATGCTGGTGCATGAGTGCCCCCATGATTCATCTCATTGGGCATTTCATGGTTGCCTTATTATCGATGGTCGAGTTTTGTAGACACGACTTCTTTATAGTGATGATGGACATGGGTCCGAGTCGAAGTTCGATTTTGTCGATGAATCAGAGTTGAGTTCAAAGCCTGAATTTAGTTTAACGAGGATTTGGATGAGTCATTGACTTTTTAACGCTCGTTTCCTTCTTTGGTATGGCTTCAATGATGTTAATGTTGATCCCTAACCATGTTGGTGATGCTCACTTTGAAGGTGATAATGAGAGCTTGGAAGCTTTAGTTGTGACAATCCTCTTGGTAAGGGAAATATGAAGATATTCGTCCTAGTACCTAGAGGAGATAGACGATTCTTAGTGCCATTCCGAGGAGGATATGGTGAATTTGATATTTCTTTGGTTCTAATTTCTGCATAGATCACCCCTATGAGTTTTCAGTCTGTCGAACCTTGTCTTAATTTTTGCCTGGACCACCCTTTCAGGTTTTCAATCCAGCAGACTCATCTTTTCTTCTTTTTTTCTTTTCTATTTATTATTTTTTTATTGAACCATTATGTGATGGGATGCTTACTTGCGATATTTTACCGTTGGCAAGAAAACAATCAAGATAAACATATGCATAAAGATTCAGCAAGAATGACAATTCATTGATAAACTTAACAGGGTTATGAATGTTTCAAATGATTTGACTCCTGCCATTGACTATCCTTTTAGGTTTTCTAATCAATGTGTTTACTTTGTCTGAGCTGTAATTTTTGGGTTTTCAACTCAGCTGACTATTCTTTTTCTATTTTGAAAAGATGCCCTAATTTTTGCTCAACTAAAAGAGTGCTAATAGACAGGCTAATTACTTTTTTTTGTACTGCTTTTTACATGATTTATTTCTTTCACCTAGACGTGATAGCATTTGAGCCTGTCTTGGTTGATTTATATCCATGACTTTAGCAGCTCCTTCGTTC
Source organism: Euphorbia schlechtendalii (assembly GCA_949673415.1). NCBI lineage: Eukaryota > Viridiplantae > Streptophyta > Magnoliopsida > Malpighiales > Euphorbiaceae > Euphorbia > Euphorbia schlechtendalii. The sequence continues at coordinate 11,521 of CATIWQ010284063.1, read as the reverse complement.
GATATTTTCTGATTATTTTGTTGGCCGCTCTTACCGCTCTATTATCTTGAGGTATACACAATGATGAGTGATGATGCTCAATATTCGCATTTTTAGTTGTTCTTCCTATTGATGTTTCCTTGATAGTCATATAGAGAATGAATGATTTTTTGAGGATGGAAGGCTTCAAAATCTATATTAGACATAGCTTGATTCCATCGAAAACAAACAGGCGTTGTGTATTGATACTCCTTCAATAGTATGATGATTGGCCCACCAATGGTGATGAGTTGCATGATGAAGTTATTGACACATTAAAATACTTGACTTCTACTTTGTGTCTTCGGCTTTGATGTTATGTTGGCCAATTATATCTGGTGTTTAACTACTTTGGGGAACTTAACATCAATTTTCTTTGTTACCATGACTTTTTCAGCCCACTTTTGTCTCGATCATGTCATCTTCTATTTGACTAAACTAATGGCCAGTGGAGATTTTATGTTTGACGATCTTTCTATCGACCTTTGGCATGTCTTCATAGGACCAGGAAAATGCTATCACATGTATTCTAAGTATCTATGTTATCTCTCATTTTTCATCAAGAGTCAAATCATTTGAAATTATTATAGGGGATTCATTTAGACCTATATTAATTTCATGCGATGATGTGTCAAGTATGCTAAAAACATTATGCTCATGTTCACAAGAATGTGTGATGTCATTCGAAAGGATATCAAGCAAACAAGCAAAGTTTGACGCATTCGAAGATTCAAAAGCCTCATTGGCAGAGTTTGTTAACATTAAAGAGTTTAAAATACTAACTATTACATTATTAGCATCCTCATCCTCCACATATGGAGGGTCTTCTTTCCCAATTGTCACCTTTGCACATTAGTGCTCATTGGTTAGTTCCCCCATTGGTGTGTCCAAGGATTCTATCCACTCAAGCTTTTCAGCTTTCTTGAAAACCTCATTGTAAGAAGTGAAAGTGTCAGACCCGAGCCTCTCTCGGTAACCTAGAAATGCCCTGACCAATAGCTTTACAATCATCTCAGACAAACTAAGCTTATCCTTGAGTAGCACTTGGGTGGCCATCCACCTGTTGTAGTAGGGTTTGAATAATTCCTTGGGTCTTTGCTTAACAGCCTCGAGCTGTTGTATGGTGGTCTTTATTTTCAAATTGAAGCCATACTACTCTATTAGGTTCTCTGAGAGGTGCTTTCAATCATGAGCTATTTCCAAAGGCAGGTTATTATACCATTCATAGGCTGGCCCTCCTAGTGTAATAATAAAGAGCTTAGCTAGCATCTTGTCCCCTATCTTCATAGCTCTCATCACAGTCTGGTAGTCAATCAAATGTGATTGGGGATCTCCTTCTCCCTCATACTTCTCTAATCTCGACATTACAAAGTTTTCGGGAAGCCATTCATCATCATGTGCTTACCGAAGGGATATGGTAGTAGTTTGGCCAAAAGTTTTGGAATTGGCTAGCGTGAGTAGCCAAAAACTGTTGCCATAATTCTACTACATTGGAAGGTAGATATTGGGGGACTATCCCATCAATCCCTTGCTGAAAATTGAGCCAAGGAGAAGCGAACGATGTGGTCTTTCAGTTAAACTACCCCTGGGGGACTGTGGTACCCCTAGGAGTGATCATAAAGTTAGGAGCAGACGATGCCTGGGTCATGATCGGATATTGTGGTGGTCAGACTATGAAGTTCAAGCTTATGTTGAAGGAGGATGGAGCACCCAAATTCTGAGGGACCGCTGGTTGTGAGGCAAAGCTTTGACGTGATGGAACGAAACTAGATGAATGTCTAGTTTTTCCTACAAATGAAGTTGAGTGATTCCAACCTAGATGGCACAGACCTAAACTGACCAACTATTGACCAACTTGCCCTTGATTAAATTGATTCTGAGGCTGAGCAACCCGGAAAGCATTAGCTTGCCTTAACCTTGAATAATCATCACACCCAAAAGCTTGATCCGTCTGAAACTGATCGAACAGTCTCGGACCTTAACTAAATTGATTCGGTTCTTGGGATAGCATTGACCTAGTTTAGTCATGGTGGTATTGGGGTTGCAAGGTTCCTGCTTCAAAGTAGTGGCAGGATTTCCAACTAGGCAACCTGATGATAGGTGAGTATTAGGAGTAGAGTCTGGCCCCCAGGCCTTAGGATAACCGGTAGCAATAGGATCTTGGAGATTCCTAATTGTCTCAAAATTTGAGAGTCCATCTGAAGTACGGTTCTTTGGCTGATGTGGATGAAGGTGGAATTGTAGCGCTTGAGCAAATCTATCATTGTAGAGAATGGCGCTTAGAATGTTAGCCAATTCTGAGCTGGTGTTCAATGGGATGTGTTGGACAGTTGGCACCTCGTACGAAATCTGCTCATTTGTTTAGTGACCACCTTGAGGATCCGTCATCCTGAAACTCTGACCCGAACAAAAGATTGATCTCCGATTCGAACCAAAATCTGAACTTAAACCCAAACCCAAATCTGAACTCGAGTCTTTGCTGGAATCAGTGTGTGGAATACCCTATGATGGAAAGTTCTCTAGGCAAGCCACGATGGGGGAATCTAGACGAGGTGGAAAGTCGGCATCTTTCAAGCCTTAATTGAAGCAAACACAATCGAACATCTTCATCAGATATGAAATGCATGTTTGACATACTTGATGTTGATGTGCGAGATGCATATGACGTGGCTGCATCACAAAGGGTTAATATGACGTGATGCAATAAAATTCATGTTTGTCAATCCATTTGAAATAAATAGGGTTAGTCATTAGTAATAAAGATGTAACTCAAATGATAACAGGACCCAGCCTGTGTGGTGATGGCTTGAGGTTAAGGTAACTTCTATGTTATGTAGAGGGTTATGTTTTTTAACCCACTTAGAATAAACAGGTCGATTGCCGTAATACCCCGTGTGGTAGTTGGCTTGTGGTGGAATGTGACTTGTGTTTTTCTAATCCATTTAGAACAAAATAGGTTGACTTGCGTAATACCCGTGTGGTAATAGGTTTGACTTTAAAGTGTGACTTATGTTTGCCAATCCATTTGGAACAAACATGACAATTTCCGTAATACCCATGTGATAGTAGGTTGGCCTTTGAGGTGTAACTCATGTTTTACCAATCCATTTGGAACAAAACAGGTTGACTTCCATAATACCCTTGTGGTAATAGGCTTAGGTTATGATTTGTGTTTGCCAATCTTCTTGGAATAAACAATTTGATTACCATAATACCCGTGGGGTAAAAGGCTGAGGTTGTGACTTATGCTTTCCAATCTACTTGGAACAAATAGACCGAAAATGATAAGGGATCGCTTATTATCCAAGTGATAACGCGCTTTTGATTTTGAGAACTAATCGCCATGGTTTGCTCTTGACAAATTCAAGTTTGGGTAAACAGTGTGTTATTCCCTATGGTTTATGACTTTAAACAGGCAAAGGTTTGAGTGTCGAGCAGGCACTACTATAACCATGGGTGATCCTACCCTATGTGACACTGTCTCATTGCATCTTCCTAAATCTAGGTAAGTGATATCGGGGTAAAATGATGTGTTAAACCCGACGGCTCACGACTCCAAACGGGCAGAGGTTCAAGTGCTAAGTAAGCACTGCCATAACCATGGGTGGTCCTAACCCTAGGTGACTCTATCTTGATGCTCGGGTAGAATAGTGTGTCATACCCTTTTGCTTAGAAGTTTATGATTCCAACCGGACAGAGGTTTGAGTGCCAAGTAGGCACTACCATAACCATGGGTGGCCCTAACCCTAGGTGACGCTGTCTCAGCGCATCTTTTTATATCCAAGTAGGTGATATTGGGGTAATGACATGTGTGTGTGTGTATAATTTGTGCCTGCATTAAAAACTCATGGTTAGCATAATGCTTTACACGAAATAAACGTGGTGATGAAATTAAAACATAGCACATAACATTCAATACATCACTTCCAACCTTACGTCTCCCTTGCGTAAGGGTTAGGCTTCTAAATCTAGGCTTGGATCATCTTAACATCGTAGGGTATTAAGGAGCAAACCTGCATAAAGATGCATTTATTTTGGTAAACCTAAGGGAAGTGTCTACGGTTTCCTTATATGAGTTCGGTCATGGGCTGTTGATGTAGAAGGTTCTTAATGCACCATGATACACTCCAAGACTCTCCCCAAATAGGTATGAACGAGGGAGGTACATGTGATATGGCAATAAGTGATCCACCCGCTAAGTATCTTTGGTCTTTAAGGGGTCGCAAATCATACTTTCACAAGCTTCACGGTAAATGGAGTATCGTAATCTTAAAGGCTAAGCCATCTAATTCATATTCTTTTGTTCGAAATATCGTAAGCATGGATTTAACTCATTTAACAACTTTTCAATACTCATCCAAAATCTTTTAAACTTTTAAGTTTATGAAAAAGTCATTCCCCAACGGAGTTGCCACTGTGAGCGGACGATGTTCGACCAACGCGATCGCCGTGAGGCGCTGGCCCCGTGTGATGGGGCGTGGGGGGTTTTCTTGATTGGAAAAAAGAAGTGGATTTAAATTTAAAGAAAGGAACTTGCTCATGTGACATGTTTAATAGACTCGAGATCAGAACCACTCTAGCCTATGGTACTCAGAGTCGCCACTAAAATAAGCTCATTCGGGAAAATTTGGTATAGCTTAGATTCGTTAAGCCTAAGCGATAACATATTTCAGAGATTTGGGTCTAGGATGACTTACTTAGTTAACATTATTCCCATTTGGAAACCATGCTTATGATATTTTGATTCAATCTAGATGTTTTCAACTTATGTTTTCGTTTATTTAGTGAGCATGTAGAAAGCGGTATATAAAGTGCGAGAAAGTAAACACGTAGGAAAGTAAATGTACCTAATCTACAGGATTAATTACCTATTGGGATGGGAGATTTATAAATCACCTAAATACATCGATATCTAACAAATATTACATTTGATAAATGCGATACCCGAAGGAAATTAAACCCTAACATACATCTATCCTAAACTACCTGCGTCCACAAAGGTTAGCATAGGGGATATTCCACCACACAAATATGTACCAAATGTACTACGTATGCTCGATTGGGATTTTGGCAAGACTTGTGTGGTCGAGGTAAAAAACAACGAAGATTTCGAAGTTCTTATTCCATGAAAATTGTTCATTTTTATTTTCAACTATGTTGGTAATTTTTATTAGTGAAAATGCTGCATGTTATATTGTTGGCTCGGTTATCCTGGAACTTGAGTTCCCTTTGTGTGGGTGACCTAAAACAATATTTAAAAACATAAATCTAGGCCGAGCATGCATAACAAAGCCATCTTTTGGGTTAACAACGTAACGATGTCATCCATATCATTACCGACTTCCCTGTGAAGGGCGATATCGATATAAATGGCCCGAAGCAATTCCATTGCTACTCCAAACCTTAATCAACATATTAATACATTAATAAATCATATGTAACTCCTAAATAATTAAAATTTAGAGGTTTTTTTACCCCCAATGATGCATTCCAAATTCAGAAGGGTCTGAGTGGGTCATTCCGGGCTTAAATGATTCGAACCAGAGCAAAACAAAGCAAAAATAGGTTTTGCCAAAGGCAATGTCATTAACTACATGAGGATATGTTGTTAACGACATCGAAGTTCCAAACCTACAGAAAAGACACTGAAAGAGCAAAAAATAGCAAAACGAAAATCCGAAACTTCAAACTATCATAACTTTTGCTATACTTAACCAATTTAGATGATCTTTATCATTACGGAAAGCTCAAGATGTGTAGAATATGTTTATGTAAAAAAATACTTAAAATATTTAAAATATTACTGAAATTCCTGAAAAACAGATTGGTGTGTGAAAACAGAAAAAACTAAAAAGAAAATGAAACTTAAAAAAAGAAAAGCATATAAATGTAAGCACAAACTCTAGGAACTCAGAGGCTTACCCCGTAGTCATGATTCCACTTTCTTTAAGGTCCAAGAATTCCTCTGGGAATCTCTCCTCGTTTCTTTTTGGTTGGATTTGGTTGTTGGTTGGTGATTTACCAAAAATCCTTGGAAGGGATCTATTCCTTACCAAAGTAGATGTTTTAGAAGGTGTAGAAACCTTCAAGTGAGTGATAGAGATGTTTTAGACTCTCCATTAAAGTCTAAACCTTAAGCATTGCCTAAGTAATCTCTAAACCTCAAGTTTTCTTAAATGATCTCTACACCTAAAGCTTTGCTTAAAGGATGAACTAAACCTCAAATTTGCTTAAGAGATGAACAAGTGGACCCTTGTGACCCAAGTTCATGAACTTTTCATGAACTTTATCTAAGTAACTTGAAACTTTAAGTTGTTGGATGCTTAAAGTCTAAACTTAATGCAAAAACTCGAGAAAAACCACTCAAGAACACTCAAACTTGCTCAAGAACACTTTGAACTCTCACTTGCACCTTTTGCACAAAAATTTGAGCTCCCTTTAGTCCCCCCTTATGAATGAAATTCAGTTCCCCTTTTGTAGAACTCTCTTCAATCCAAAAGTCCAACTAGGTCTACCTAGGATTACTTTTTAACCCATACTTCTAGCCCATACCTCTCTTTAACCCATACTTTCTTACTTCCTATTATCAAATCCATCATTATATTTGATGTGAAGTATCCTAGCTAATGTGGGGGAGTGTTTGAGCATGTGAAAATGTCCAAGCATGCGGGAAAAGAGGATTTTTTGACTCAAAATTGCAGAAAGTACAATTTTGGTAAGTGTATAATTACACTTATTATCATGACATTTTCAAACATAAAACGATATGGTTTTGTTTCATTTTATACTTCAATTAAAAGATTTCACATGCTATGTAGTTATTTTTTATGCAAATGCAGGTATTAGGTAAATCTTGGAAGTAAAAGAATTAAAGTTGGAAATCTATGCAAAAAGAGTGAAAAAGATGCAAAAATATGCATGGAACTTAAAGAATTGGCTAAGGATCGAAGATGTCAAAGATTGGTAGAAATCGTAAAGAGGAATCATGTGAAAAAGGCATGTCATGATCGTGACACATATATCACAGTCACAACTTGTTAACCTTCACAATAGAAAGTTGCCAACCATTTATTCATGGTCACGACATACATTCATGGTAGTGACCTTGATGGTTTTTGGTCAACTCTTCTCTTCTTTCAACCGCTGGATAAGAATGATCAACTGCCATCAACTGTCAGATGAAAAGACACCTTTTGGAAGTCAACCAATCATGAAAAGGTGCCTTTCCATTGTAGATGAGATCAAACCAATTCGAACAATCACAATGAAGCGGTGCAACTCTTCGCCAATGGACACAACCCTTTGTCTGAACGGATGCAACCCTTCGTACTCTATAAATAGGGCTCCAAACTCCATAATTTTGTGTGTGGTGTGGTGTGACATATGGTATATGGTGTGTAGTGTGGTATATGTGCATACATAGTTTTAGAGAGAAAATCGTGTAGATTTCGCTTCGTTCCAAGTTAGCGAGAAAATGTATAAGTGATTCGAACCTTATTTTGATCACTAGATTTCTCTACATATTTGAACGATTGTTGTATAACTATAATTGCAAATCACTTATCAATAAAAGTTTTCATTCTCCAATATTCGTTTATTCAATATTCACAAAGAATAGCATCCTAGCGGAGGTTCTGTACAAGCCGAGACCGAATTCAAAGTAGACGCAGGAATTGCGGGAATTGATGACTCCCATTAAAGAGAGGATACAGTTTGATCAACTTTAGCTTTCACTTGCATACCTTACAACTTTGATTTGTTTTCTACTTATACTTTCTATTTCAAAGTTTACGATATATCTATGTGTCATTTTGTGTATTTCGTGTTGAGACTTTTATATTAATCAAGTTATATGCTTTTGAGTTAACTTTAAGAGTGATTTTGGGGTTAAAAAGATTGTGTATAATCACTGGATCTGTTATTATAATGCTATTTAATGAGCCAACATTTTTGGAATGGTAACTTGTTAAATATGGCTATGTGAGAGCAACCCGTACTAAGCATAGTACTATTGTTATCCAGGTTTATATAATCGTCTTAATTCTTTTGCACTAGATTTAGAAAAGTCATTTTATGTGCTGCTCTGAGATGAATAATTGAATATCTGAGTGTCTTGAACCGAATCTGTTAAATTAGTCTAGTGTACGTAATATCTTTGATGATTTTGCATGTTTTCTTTACTATACTTATTCCTAGGGATAATCTATACCGATTTCTTCTACTCTGATCTATTTATACATTTATCTATTTATTTACCATCATATCCCAACCAACCCAACAACAATAAAATTATCTATTTTATTTTCTTTGTTCCGTTACTCTTGTTGGTCTTTAGAACTGGTTCCTTCCCTGTGGGATCGATATCTTTTAAAACTACATTAAAACTGTATACTTGCAGTATTTTGATAAGCAGTATTGACATCACCTGTTCATATTTTGAACTTTTATCTTCTCTGTAGAAAAGTGGGGAATAAGGTTTTTGGCATCATCGTTGAATATAAGCCCTCAAAATAAATAGAGTCAAAACCTTACGATCAAATTTCAAATCTGCTGACATTGCAATGTCAGCAATGACATTGAGATGTCGTTAATGACATTAGCAATGTCATTAATGACATTGCAATGTAGTTAATGACATTACAATATCAGTAATGACATTGCAATGTAGTTAACAACATTGCTTCTTGCCTTGGGCTTTTTTTGCTGAAATTGCCTAAAAAAAGGGGTAAGGCTCAAAGAAACAAAGCAAGCTTCCTCCGAATGAATTCAAAACCCTGTAAAAAGTGAAAAAACTAGCAAGGGAAAAATAAATTACAGCTTCATCATCAAACTCACAAGTCGGGAGTGAAATCCTGTGTTCACACCAGCATTGTCAAAGTACAACGGCGAGGGAGACCCACTCAACATGTGAAGGTTTTTCTTCAAGGATTATTTACTACGAAAGCAACTAATTCTATGATGTTAAAATTATTCCCCTTAACTCTAATTAGACTGGGCCTGTTTTGGTTCGAGTCTCTAAAACCGAGGTCAATCAACAATTTCAACGAGTAAGCTAAGGAATTCTGCAACTTCTTCATCATATAGATCCCCTAGACTTAGACGGTGCAAGAGCTGCAACTCCTCAAACAAGGCAGGAATGAGCCATTGGGCGAGTACGTGGAGAGATTTTAGAAGACCCTTATGTATATTAAAGGATGCAATGTAGATGTGGCTGTAGATATCCTTGCACAAAATACAAGGAGTGCTGATCTCAAGAAAGATCTATTCATAAATAGACCAAAATAATTGGTAGGAATGATGAGTAGAGATCGAGGCTAGGTATCTTATGACACATATCAGCGACAGTTGGAAACCCCAGACACAGTAAATCAATCATCTCAAGCTTCAAGCAGCCGGACCTGACCTCAGGGGCGCCTAGAATATAGAGGGGTCGACCTTTTTAAGATTTAATTCCTCTGAGAGCTTCTAGGAAGGAGGTTCTGTATTGGGTTGAGAGGCAAGAACAACACATCGACTACCCTCCAAGGCTAAGGAAACTCAGGAAGCCTAGTACATATTGTCATTTCTATAAGTGCGAAAGGCATAACATGGAGGGGGTATAGACATTTAGCACTTGATTTGAACAGACGAGTGGCTGAGGGAAAGATTGATCGATTTCTAATCAACCGACCTAGGAGGACAAAAGAGATGATCGAACATGAAATCGAACATCGGGGGCTCGTGAAGAAAGAGAGTAGGAGGCTCCACCCAGGCGGGGAGTGATTAATGTAAATGCTGGAGGACCGACTAGTAGAAAGTAGAAAATCAAAGGTGGCATCGACAACACTCATCGAGATAATGGAGTGCTTTTTAGATTTGCCCATCTGTCGCAACCGGCTCCTCACTCGGACGCACTTGTCATTAAAATGATGATAAGTGGTTTTTTAGTTAAGAGAGTATTGGTAGACATAGGAAGTTCGGTCAACATACTAACCCGAACAACTTTCAATACCCTCCAAATTGATCCAAATAAGCTTCACCTAGAGTCAAACCTTGTAATTAGTTTAGGAGGTCAGCCCGTTCCAATTATAGGTGCGGTAACTCTACCGGTGATAATTGGTGACGAGGGCCCAAAATGGAAGTCAAAGATGGTTCTAATCTTAGTCTTGAAAGAACATAAGGAAAGCTTTGCTTAGAACACAATAGATATGATGGGAGTAAGAAGGTTGGTGATAGAACATGAACTAGATGTAGATAGGAACATGCCTCTAATAAGGCAGAAGTGATGCAATCATGGCCTAGAGAAATAACAAGCGATATCAGAGGAGATTGCGAGGTTGTTAAGTGTCGACCACATTGGAGAGGTAAAGTACCCTGTTTGGATGACCAATGTCATTCTAGTAAAAAAATTGAATGACACATACAAAATGTGCGTTGATTACACAGGCTTTAATATAGCATGCCTAAAGGACAACTATCCCCTTCCAAGCATTGATCCCTTGGCGAATCCAACAGCAAGTTTTGAGGCCCTTTCTATGTTGGATGCAAAGTCGGGTTATAACCAAATAGCAATGGCAGAAAAAGATGCGGAGAAAACATCATTCATCACACACGAAGGAGCATATTGCTACAATGTCAGGCCATTCTGTTTGAAGAATGCAAGAGTGACCTATCAGCTATTGGAAAATAAAGTGTGTGAGCGGACGACACGGAGAGATGGGCCGAGAGTGCACGATTTCATAGGCGCGGTCCACTGGGGTGTTTGAAAAAGAAAGAAGAAAAAGCACCGGGTCTAGGACCCGGTAAAAAGGTTTGAAAGAGAAAAAGGTGAAAACGTTTTAGATCGGTTCGAACCCTAATCCGCCATCTCTCAGTGTGGAGTCGCCACCTGGATTAGCTCTTTCCAGGAATTAGAGTCCTGTGAGGCTTAACGTCAGGGGAACGGCCCACCAAGACACAGAGATTCAGGTTCGGGATAAGTTGCTTATTTCTTAAGTGATCACAATATATTACATCTACAGAAAACCGTTTTCTTTTAATTATGCATATTCGCACTTAGGTTGTTTTTGGAGTTAAATGGATGTTTCACATATTGCGAAATAATAAATCATTCACAAAGCAGAAAAATAAACCATCCACAAGACTGTAAGTAAATGCGGAAAGTAAAAGCATAAAAAGGAAATTACAAGACTTCAAAAATCGGGGGATGCAATCGCCCTCTATCCTATTAATTACATTTCTCGTAAAATATGTGCAATACCCGAAGGAAAATAAATCCTAAACATACATCTAACCTGCATCCACAAAGGTTAGCATATGATATGGCACATATGTTCGATTTTATTTTGGCGAGGCCCGTATGGCCTAATTAAAACATCGGCGATTTAAAGTTGTTAATTTAAATAAAAACAGTTCATTTTTATTTACACGTATGTTGGTCAATTTTGGTTAATGAAAATGATCGCATGGCAAAATGTGAGGTCTGTTATCCGGGAATATATTTTATTCCCTTCGTGGGGGTATT